>JFFI01000055.1:7138-21608 GCA_001563125.1 Colletotrichum salicis
GGAGAAGAAACCAGGCAAAGCTCGCGGTGGGAGGTGGACTTCTTATAGAAATCCGAGGTGGACCCGCAATCAGTAAAAGGGTACGTACCGGAGATGGGTGCCTTGGGTGCCTTCCACTGTCCAGGCAGGTGTCAGCCTCCAATTCTCCAGGTTCCTTCCTTTCGATTCGCTTCTGGTGAATGCCGCAGGGGTTGCCTTCTGCACGACCCACACACAAGGGGGATCGACTTGCCTGCCCTGAATACCTCAAGGTACGGAGTACATGCCAAGACGACCTCTCATGATGCTCTGTGAACATCGACCTGAAGGCTTCGTAAGTCTGCCCTTGAATACACTATCATCTCCGTTGAACACTCTTCGGTAAGCGCGTTATGGCTGCAGCGTACTGACCAGAACTCCATCATTGCCAGGGCCCAAAGTCAGCTCTCTCCAGCCATCTGCCAACAACATGTTTCGCCGATGTCGTGGTCGTCCCACTGGCGACCTGGACTTACCTCGTCGTCCTGTTAATTGTTCTTCCACTATGTTTGCGCTCACTGCGGACTTCAGCCTCAGCTTCAACCCTATCGTCGCACACGGCTGAAGCGTTTACAACAGGAGATAAAGTTGCCGTGTCAACATCAGCATCGACATCAATACCAGTGACCAAGTCACCTTCCGTGGCCATCAAGATCGCCAGCATCATCTACTACATACTTATAGTTGCCACGCTGGCCATGGTATCACTTGAGATCGCCCGTCTCATCGTGGCCCAGCTCGGTATCGGTCTCCTCCCCTTTACGTACGTTGGCATACTCGCTGCCCTGGCCCTTCACGTCGCTGCTGCGTCGACGACTACAGCATCCAGGCTTGGCGGGTTGCGTGTCTACAGTGGTGATGCGCGATGGAGGTGGACGGTCAAGGGCGTCAACATTTTGTACTGGGTCATGCTGATGTGCGTGATGGCAATCAAGGTTGCCAGTCAGGCCGAGGAGCAGAATGTACTGGGGATACGGACGGGTCAGCAGGCGCAATATCCCATTTCGGATTCCATCACGGACAATGCGACTATGGTGGGGGTGGAGTTGGTACTGTCGATCTTGGAGTTGTTGACTACCTAGCCATACCTACAGCTTCGTCGAAGTTCTAATACCTAATATTATACATTATCTGGGGTGCGACAACAGTATGGCGAACTGATCGTATCTTTGTGGTAGAGGTGGCGCTCTCTGCAAAGCGACCCGTGTGGCTGTGCAAGAAGAGCCAAACAGACTAACAGAGCAGGCGCGGGGTCATTTTGGTGACTCACTGCGTAGAAGTGCGGAACGTTCACGAGTCCTCCGTGATACCTTCTCGTACTGACGGCCTAAGTTTCGCGGTATTCAAAGCTTGAGTTACCGTATCTCACCCGACGTGGTATTCTAGGTCATCGAGGCCAATGAGGCCAAAAATGAGACTCGTGGAAGCGTATGGATGGCGAAGTTTTGTCAATCACCTCAGGCAACAAGAACAAGGGTGATGGCGGGGTTGTGTTCTCAACCACCACATGTCAGGGGTTAGAGAAAAAAGGATCTAACCCCTCCACGACGTCCATTCAGGACCCCGCCCGATGTCTTCGAGGCAACACAGAACCAGAGTGCGCAACGCGGATGGTGTCTGTGGCCTTCCGGCAAAGAGCTGCACTATCGCCCAACTTCATAGCGCAATCGCATTAGGCACCGACTATCACTCAAGATTCAAGAACCAAGGCCAGATGAGAATACACACTGCTCGAGTGATGAGATGTAGTCAAGCGGGCAGAGAGCGGAGGAGTTATTCACCTGCCCATATCCATCCCAAGCACAAACACCTCATTGAATGTCTCAAATAAGAAGGCCTGCAGGAAGTACGGCTCGTAAGACGAGATGACGGGAGTGCAAGCGCCAGCCCAGAGCCTTTTTGCCTTGGGTGCCTCTACGGGTGAATGTAAGTGGCCTGGTCACGAAGCTCCAGCGCACCTCCCCCCGCTACTGGCCGCTCAATCGCTGCCTCCGTCTGCCGCCTTCGGCCTGGCTGGGTTTTCCCTTCCTCGGGTTTCCCTCTGACGGTCCCTTCCCAAGTTCCTGCCCAACCACAGAGCCCCCTTGCTTTCCACAATTTGTTTCCTTCCCGACTTCAGCCAGACCAGACGGACCATTCATTCCCGTACCCAAACTCTGCCCAAAAACTTCTTTTTTCCGCAGCCAACATCTCTGGAAAGATTCCTTGTGACATCTTAAGCAGTCATCTCGCCTCGCTTTAGATTCTTGCATCGTTATTCTTTGGCCTCGCGCTCAACATCCAAAATTTGACATCATGCCTCCTAAGAAGTGGGGTGAGTTATGCCTTGTCCCGCACCGTACCGCACCGCACACGCACACAAATAATCGCGAGAGGCAAAATGTCGCGATGATCTGGCCAGTCTGGCCAGCGCAACTGCTGCCTCTCTTCTTCCCAAACGACTTACTTGCTATGCACTTTGGACTTTACTAACTCCCATATTCCCCACGTAGACGAGGAAAGCAGCGACGAGGAGAGCTCCGGCCCTGCCTCTCCTATCGGCGGTGCGGTTCCCATCCGCCGTAAGTTCGAAGACGAGGAGGATGAGGATGACGTACGTTGACGACACTACAAAACCTACCTTGTCGTCGCTCATACACTAACCCTTCTCTTGAAGGTTCTCGATTCCTGGGATGCCGCCGAAGACTCCGAGGTCGAGCGCGAAAAGGCCAAGAAGGCCGAGGAGGCAAAGGCCAAGGCTCTTGAGGAGGCTAAGAAGAACAAGAAGACCAAAGCCGAGCGTATCGCCCAACTGAAGGAGGAGCGTGCCCGCCTCGATGCCGACGACTCTGGCGAGGAGGAGACCGAGGCTGAGCGCCGTGAGCGCCTCCGCCGCACCGAGAAGGAGTCCGACCTGAAGCACGCCGAGGATCTCTTCGGTGATATCGGAGTCCCGGCCGGCCGCAAGGCTGTTCTCGCCGGCTCCGCTGTCCAGATCGACCCCAACGACCCGACAAAGACGGCCAACATTGCCTCGATGCCCCTCTTCAACCCCATCACGAAGACCCAGTTCGAGCACCTCCGCACCACGCTGACCCCGATTCTGGCCAACAACGTCCGCAAGGCTCACTACGGCCTCTTCCTCCAGGAGTTCACAAAGAACCTTGCCAAGGATCTGCCTAGCGACCAGATTAAGAAGATTGCCAGCACTCTCACTGCCCTTGGTAACGAGAAGATGAAGGAAGAGAAGGCTTCCCAGGGCGGCAACAAGAAGAGCAAGGCGGCCAAGACCAAGGTCTCCGCCGTCGTCAGCCGTGCTCCCACAGCTGACACCGAGACCTACGAGGACGATGGTTTCGGAGAGTAAGTTGATCTCTCAAAACTGGTATCTGACATTAAACACTGACCTTCGCTCTTAGTGACGACTTTATGTGAAGCAAAAGGCAGGGTTGCATTATTCTCCCGAGCCCAGAGCTCAGCCCCTTGTATCTTAGCGAGTCTGCTCCGTGCCAACGGATCTGGCGCGGCTTCGTACCGAAGCTTGCCACAGCGACTTGGATTCAGAGCGCAAGTGTCGCTGTCGCGGACCCCGGCTGCGTCACGATGTAGATGGGGGTTCGGCATGATGAGGGCTCGTGGGCTGCTGGGACTGCCGGTAAGGTCATCATCTGGTTCAGATTGTGAGAGATGGCATCGGAAATGGCGTCGACTCAAAGCGGGAAAGGCGCTGAATCATGGGGAAAAAAGCATTTACGGTCTAGAGGGCAAAGGGCCCAGTGCATTCTCGCGCATGATATCAAAGAAACTCCCTACAGAGGGGTAAGTGGCGGACAGCGTTAAGACATGATAGAATCGAATCATTTCAGTAAACTTTTATAAAGCCTATGCCATGTGTCTGGAAGGCTGGCCTTAGACGTCAAGCCTAGCTTTGCGTTACCTCTACAAGACTTTCCCTGGACGTAACGAGAAACGTACTAGTCACTCTTCTTGTATAAGTGTGCTTGCTCATTCAACTGTCCACTTGAAAGACTTACCATGTCCCCGGGAGGTTTTCTCGCCTTCTGGTACCTTACTTTGACGACCATCAGACCGCCAGCTACTTTATAGGTTCCGGAGAGCAATAGCAAGACCAGCTTACTACTCTGAAGAAGTATGGAAATCCGATGGTCAGTCTCGTGCGAACAAAGCAGCCGCCGCTTTCCTCTCCACCGTCTTCTCCTCTAATACCGGGCCGGAGTAGATACTCACCCTGGATTATTCCAACCGAATCATTATCTAGACCACCCACAGGGAACAACTCTGTAGCTATAAGACTTCATGTGACCCGAAGGGAAGGCAGGACAAAGCAAGGCAAGCCAAGGATCCGCGGGGAAGCGTTGTGTGGAGATGTTTATTGTGGTTGCGATAAGCGTCACCCAGGATCCTTGACAAGAAGAACCTAGAGGGGGAGTTTCATGCGCGCGTCATGCTGCCAGCGAACGAACTTCATGCCTTGTGTAGGTACCTTCCGAGAGATTCACAGCGTCAAATGAGATAGTATCCCAACAAGTCAACATCCCAAACGACACGTCTCAGTGGAAGGTGTTTGGTCAAAAAAGGGGGTATCAATTATTTTGTTGTTTGCTCTTTCCCCTACCACATGTATCCCTCATGTGCCCCATGTAAAACGCCTCGCCTCCCAGGAAAAAAGCCCGGCGAGAAAAGAAGGATTGAGTGGTTTGATGGAACCCAAGATCCCTTTTTCCCCCTGGGTAGAGATGATTGTCCTTTGTATATGTACACGATGGTTGTTGATTGTTTCCCCCCCTTCGCCATCTATACAAGATTGTAAAAAACGCCTCTCGTCTTCGGAAATTCATGCGCTCATTAAAAGACAGCCGTGCTCACGTAGAGGGCAAGAAACAGAGAAGAAAGCAGGTAGAGGGGAGTTGAGAGGATAGTTTTAAATGACATTGCCTGCCATACCCATAAACAGAGCATGGACGGCAAGACTCAGAGTCCAGAAGCCGACCTTCTTCAGCCGACGAACGCGGCTTTGCTGGTCCTCAATGTCGCGTGCAAAAGCCTCGTAGGTCTCGGCCGACATGTCGTCCATGAGACCGCAGTCAAAGATGGACCAACTGCCGTTAAAATCGGTGTGGCGCTTGACTATGCGACAGTTGATGGGGATATATGTCTTCTTGGCGTTGATGTAGGCCACGATGGGGCGCACGAGCGCCTGGTTGATGTAAGAGATGTCTTTTGTGAAAAGGGGCACGGCGGCTTTGACATCGTTCATGTGGATTCGGAGATCCATGATTAGATATCTCCGGTCTTCTTCCGACGAGTCGGAAGAGCTGGAGGGGTCGGAAGATTCAGATTCTGTGGCTTCCTCGGGGGCCTCTTCGGTAAGCTCTGGTATAGCTTGGGAAAGATGGCCCTTAGTAGGTGTAGAATTCCAAAGATCCGAGGCGGAAGAGCCCACAATTTTGATGTCGAGCAGATCCTTCTGGAGTAGACGCATGCGATTGGATATCACAACGTCCTCAAGCTGGTCGTAAAGGTCTGACATGGCTTTGGTGATACCATCGTCAACGTCCGCAGGGAACATGACATCTGCGACAATGTCGACATTGCCCTCATAGATCCAACCAAACGGGCCCTCTACACCACGGTTGAGGTGGTCGATTTTAAGACCGTCGATGCGCAGGCGGCTGAACTTCTTCCAAGCTGCCGGCTCGCCCACATCCTCTGCCATGTCTCCGTTTTCACTAGCAATAGTACCGTGTACTTGACGGGGATGGATCGTGAACAGAGAGCCATCGAATGATCCCGACATGTGGGTTGCCGATAGGAAATCGTAAAAGAGCCACTGTTTCCTGAGCTGTGGCAATTCGCATGAGAAGATGCTGACAGAAAAGGGTCGGAAGCCCTTGGGCTGATGAACAGTGACGAGTAGGTCCTCGAGCTTGAAAGAGTCGATCTCGAAATCGCCGGGTTCGTGGGAATGGCGGTATGATAGGGGGTCGACCACCTCGTCTGACCATTGCACAGACGTGCGATCAACAACACCACGAACGCCCTTGACCTCGACATCTTTCAGGAAACCCTTGCCATTCCACCACTTCAAGAATGACAGCGTTACGTTAACTGTTGCGATCGACACGTCGTATTGTGTATAGTTGCCATCGTCCTCTTCCAAAACTTGGCCGTCTTGATCGGGTTGGTTTCCAGTCGCAGCCATGGCCGCAGCGCTCTCTGAAGAGCCCTTGCTAACCGAAGACTTGATCTGTCCTGGTCGCCGTGACACGAAGACATTCTTGAAGCTGATCACGCCATCTCCCCACTTGGGAACAATTGCCGACTCGAAGACTACCGTGACGCCGGCAGACTCAGTCAAAGAGTCACCAACCCATTTGGCAAGAGTTTCTGTGCAAGTTGATTAGCATTTGAACATAGGTAAGCCACAAGGGGGAGCTTGCCTTGCGCAACGACGGTGTTGATGCTGAGAATAATCAGCGAGAAGAAGGTGGTCGTGCCGACCAGAATCCAGACGAGATGACCAAACAGGAACCACGAAACGAACGCGCCCCATTCATCGATATTCCACGGCCTCATACTCCTAATAGATGCCCACTTGAATCGAACCTTCATTCGACCCAGGAAACCATTCGCTGCAGCCAATAGCTCATCCCGGGTGGGCCGGTGCGGCATCTTTGGAATGTGCAAATACTTTGACATTGTGGTTGCGATCGATTCGGCATCATGCTCCGATGCGTCCGGCTTGCCCTGTTCCCCAGCCTTGGGGGTATCCTGCTTCGTCTGGGCCGCCGAACCCTTTTCCTCGTGCTTTCCACCCTTGGAGCTATGGTATCTCCTCTCGGCTTGGTTCACTGCACCCCTCGAATCGGTGTGTATGCCTCGTCGCCATGCTTGCCGGGTCAGTTTGTAGATATTCGACTTCTTCGTCAGACTGGTGCTCGTAGCGGATTCCGCAGCAACTGCACAAGCTGCTGATGCTTGCGTGGGTGCGAGTTCTGTGGTAAACCCAACCAGCAGCAGTCCGCTGCCTGTATAGCTTCGTCGCGCATTGTGGATATTCGGCCGAGGGAACGAGTGTTGTGACCCGGAGTGTATCGACCTTCTGAAGGTATTCGGTCGAGGGAGGGAAGGGTTGACTGTCGGTTGACTGGCTTTCAAACAAGTGTTTCTCGTCGTTGCTGTTGTGATAGTCGTTCCTCGCAGACCCAGAGTCTGCGCCGATCCGCAGGCGCAAGACCAGAAACGACGCCCAAGGAGAGTCGACGAAGCGTTAGACATTTCTCAAGCTCATCCTGTCTCTTGGTTGAACAGAGAGACGGCAACAAGAAAAGGAATGAGGAGGTAGGAGAAAACGACCCTGTTTATTTACCGCAGCAACAAAAGGACCAAGGAACAACACAGTCAGAGGGGTTGAAGCAAAGCAAGTATCGAGGGAGGCACACGGCAAATGTTAGCACATTTCATGCGCTCATGCAGAAATGACTGAAATTGCAAAGCTGGGCCAGGGAAGGGCAAGCCTGTGAAAAGTCATCCATGACGCGCTACCGCAGCTTTACCTCGCTGAACCCGGCTGGACCCGTTCCAAAGGCACCTTACGTATGGGGCGTCCGCGCTTCCAGCAGAAAAATTCAGAGGCACATCATGGCCCGTGCTTCGAGTCTGGGCGGCCTGGGCCCAATGCTGGTCCTTGACTTGCTGACATAAGATCCGAAAGGCACCTAAAGTGCTTAGCCCATCCTCCACCGAACTGAGGCCGGGTGCCATCACCCCCGTCCTTATCCCCTTATCGATAACGAAACACAAAAATTTGGGAATTCGGCGATAAATCGATACTGGCTCACCACTGGCATCCGCCGCTTTTTTCTTTACGACCGCCTGCCCACCCCGCCAGACCGACTCGGCTCGACACCACACAACCCAAGAAACACCACCGCAACCGAAGCGATATACACACCCTCGATCGAGTAGCGCTATAGCCGAATCCTACGATCCAACCTTCCGATACCCTACGTAAAACCGAACAAAAAACTCGCCCAGCATGCCTGCCCCGACCGCCAAGCAGGTAGAGGTTTCTGCCCCGCCATTCGAGGCGGCTTTCCAAGAGCCTCAGCAAGACGAGGAGCTCCTCCTCGATGCGCCCACCCTACCCGAGGATATGGACGCGATTCTTCCCAGCGTGCCGCAGAACGGAGAGGAGGGCGAAATGGTTGTCGACGAGGAGAACCGCCCGCACTTTGCGCCCGCCAGAGACATTGTGCGACAGACCCCTTCATAAGACGTTGAAGAAAGGAGACTAAGATCTTCTTGTGTGCCCAGGATCCCGTCACCAGAATAGAAACTCGCAAGGTCCCCGTGCCTCCTCACCGATTCACCCCGCTCAAGTCTTCCTGGCCCAAGAGTACGCTTCCGAAGTTCCCTCCTATGCCGCGGCAATGACGCACCATTCTCTCTAACACGTTTTTGCGCTTCTGCAGTCTACCCTCCGCTCGTCGAGCACCTCAAGCTCCAGGTCCGCATGAACCCCCGACGGAAACAGGTTGAGCTCCGGACCTCGAAGCACACCACCGAGGACGGCGCCCTGCAAAAGGGCGAGGATTTCGTCAAGGCCTTCACCCTGGGCTTCGATGTCGACGACGCTATTGCGCTGCTGCGTCTGGACGACCTTTACAGTAAGCCGGCAGCCGATGCTTCATATCAATAACTTTGTGTAGGAAACTAACGAAATTGTGTAGTCGAGACTTTTGAGATTCGCGATGTCAAGCAGGTTATGGGTAACGAGGCGCAAGGCCGTGCCATTGGTCGCATTGCAGGCAAGGACGGCAAGACAAAGTGTATGTATTTACCTCCTTGGCAGCATTCCTAAGTTTGGGTTATGGAGGACCCCCTTTTACTGACATTGAGACTTTTACCTAGTCGCCATCGAGAACGCCAGCAAGACCCGTATCGTCCTGGCCGACAGCAAGATCCACATCCTCGGCGCGTACAAGAACATCCACATGGCTCGCGAGTCCATTGTCAGCTTGATTCTCGGAAAGCCGCCTTCCAAGGTCTACGGCAACTTGCGGACGGTCGCGGCGCGCATGAAGGAGAGATTCTAGAGAGACGGGATAGCATCAAAAGAAGAAGCCTTTGGACAAACGAGGCGGCAAGAAGAAAATCATGGGGAAAAAAGACTCTGTTTCCTTTTTGGGTGGGTTTAATGATTGGCATGAATGGCATCCTATCATGGACTATGGCGTTGTGGGCATTTTAGAGAGATTCCAAAAAAAACTTTTTCATCTAGGGACTGAGGGGGAAATGAAAGAAAGAGTTCAAAACATTTTGAGTTCGTACATACCTCACAAATGACTTCCAGGATGAGATCGCCTACTATCTGCTACCTGTGATTCATCACTGAATTACCACGGTATGTTTACCGTGTGGCAACTAGCTAAACGTACCTTGAGCAGTACAGACAGATAAGCCAAGCCGGGGCTACTGATATCAGACTACATACTCTGTGAGTCTAAGGTAGGAAGAGGGGAAAGCAGAGCCGCATGTGTTACGCCCGATGCTCAAAAGGTTGGCAATCATAGTCATGTAAGGAACTTCCAAGGGCGAAAGTAAGATCATAAGATGGGTATATGTATTTGCCATCCTCCGCTACAACGCCATACGCGACTTTGCTACTTTACTGTGGATTCTCAACTCAGACAGACGAACAACACACTTGATGAAGCCATCACACGGTCCCTCTCCCAATATCCAGAGATCAAGTTACAACATCGTCACAAACACAGCCAGGGCCAAAAGTAGAAAACTGTCCGTAATGCGTTACTCCATAGACGTCTATACGTGCCTAACCCCCCAAATCGAAGAAAGACTTTTTACATCATTGGCCACTCTCCCCCGGCGGCAACCGACTTTGTCAAGCCATGCCTTTTATCCAGGCATCTTTGGACTGAACTGGCATTAAAACCTTTTTCCACTCCCCGTCTTTCCCTTTCCCTTGCTCTCTCTCTCTCTCTCTCTCTCTCTCTTCCCATCTCTCTCCGGTTTCACTCCCTTTCTCTCAGCTAACTGCTTCAAGTTTGTATTCAAATCTTCAGATAAGTCACTGAAGATTGAGGGTTGTGTGTGTGTAATGTGGTTGCTCATGTTCATTTCGAGCAAACGAGTCCTTACTCCCCGCGTGGAGTTAACCGCTTACTCCTCATCACCCTCACCCGCCTCAGGCACCTCCTCCGCCTCGTCGTCGCCGTCGAGGCCGCCAGAGGGGAGCTCGTACAGGCGGAGGATGGACTTGTTGGGGTCCTTGATGAGGATGTACTTGCCGTCCTGCTCGCGTCTGAGACACATGTCGGCAATGGTGCGGACGATACCCCAGCCGTTGGACAGAGACAGGTTCATCTGGTTGGCAAAGTCGCGCGGCTTCCAGCCGACGACGCCGAGGATGACGTGCTTGTCGTTGGACTTGGGGTTGGCGCGGGAGACGAAACTGTGTAAAGTACAACGTTAGCATCCGGGAATTCGGTTGGTTAAAGATTGGACAAGAGGAAAAACGTACCCAAGCTTCATGACGTCGGCGCGGGCGAGGATGCTCTGCACCGTCCACCTGGCGAGCTTGCAAGAGTTGTTCTTCATCTCCGTGGCGACGACGGCACCGCGCTGGGAGACGAGCTTCGTCCGCCAGTCGAGGGCGCCACCGCTGCCCTGGGCCTTGTTGTCGAACTCGTTGAGCGCGTGCAGGGTGACGAGCTGGTCGTCGCCGCTGATGGCGTTCTTCTGGACGGCGTCGACCTCGGTACGGACGACGAGGTAGAAGTTGTCCTCCTCGCTGTTGGTGGAGAGGTCGAACTTGCGGTACTTGTAAGCCTTGCTGGCCGGCGGGTCCGTGTCCTCGGAGGCATTGTAGAAGGGGTTGGCGTTGGCCATCTCAACCTTTTGGCCCTCGCTCTCGACGACGACCTGGTTGGCAAAGTTGTGGTTGATGTAGGTCGCCTCCTCAGCGAGGGCGCCGGGCATGTTGAGGCTGTCCTTGGAGCCGTCCGAGGCGTCCATGGGGGAGTCGGCGGCGTTCTCGTTGACGGTGACCATGTCGAGCGCGGCGTTATCGCGCTTGTCGAAGAAGACCTTGTTGCCCTGCACCGAGATGACAATGTCCCAGGGGTATACGGACCGCGGGGAGCACATGAGCATGGAGAGGATGCTGTCGGTGGCGAAGATGGAGGCCTCGTCCTTGTCGGCAAGCTCCTGGATCACAGGATCGGAAGAAGTCGTGACATTGTACGCAGCGCGGTCAATGGCGTTGAGCTTGCGCTCGAAGCCCTTGACGGCGGGCTTGTCGTAGGAGCGGTCGTAGTTGTAGACGAAGCCGTAGGCGTCAATCTCCTCGCCCTCGTCGGCGTCCAGGTTGAGCTTGGCGAGGCGGTTGTAGTCAATCTCCTCGAGCAGCTTCCAGTCGGCCTTGATGTTAACAGAGGCGTCGCGGTTGCGGGCGGGCTTGTCGTAGTCCTTCCAGCCGAAACGGCGGCCGCCACGGCCGCCTCCTCTTCCGCCCCGTTCGAAGCCTCCTCCGTAGCCTCCGCGGCCGCCCTGCTGGCCGCCACGGGTGGTAGTCGTGCGGCCACCGCGAGCGTTTTGGGCGGGACCTCCACGCTGGCCGCGGCCGCGGGTGAAGACGGCGCCACGGCCGAATCTTGTCTTAGTGCTGTCGCGGGTGTTGCTGACGACGGAGAAGGTGGACTCGTCCTCGGCGGGAGGGGCGTTGAAGGAGATGGCGTGGCCGGCACCGTAGACTTGTTGGTCTTGGAAGGAGGCGAGAGAGTCAGCGACGAGGTCGTTCTTCGTGGAGGGTTTTCGACAGCTAGAGAAGAGAGGTGATGATACTTACCACGGTAGTTACGGTTGTACTGCTGTCTGCCGCCGCGTCCGTCCCTGTCCTTGCCCTCGGAGGTCCAGTCGGCCATGCGACCAAGCTTGTCGCCCTTAGAGAAGGGCGCATATGGGACACCGTTCAAGGTAGTCTCGGTGGTGACGGGCGGGCCCCAACCATCGCCGGCCGGGCAAGTCTCGACGAGCTTGACCCAGTCCATTTCCTGAGCCATGTTGAAAATGATTTCTTCCTTGGCTATTGAGGTCGAAATCGAAAATCGAAGTCGGTCTAGCTGTGCGTCTCTCGGTAGGGGGAAAGGGGGGTGGCAGCAGCGCTTTCGGGCTTCTGAAAGATGGAAAAGTCGTCAAGGGTTTGGGTGGTGCACACCTCCTCTCGCCGTTGATTTTCGTCGTTCGGATTTGGTGGGGTGAAGTTTGTGGGGCAGAGCGGGCAAAATTTCAAAGTCTTGTGTTTCGCCATCTGGCAACGACTGTCAGCCACTCGTTTCCACGCGACGCGGGGCCACTGCCGGCCACAACCAGCTGCCCATGCATCGTGGCCGCGAAACACCTAGTCATTCGCTCCTTACGCCTTTTCACAGTAAATCACCCATCCGAAGATACATCTCAGAAGCTGGTTACCATCTCATAGAATATCTTCACGATATCGTTTTCAATACAGACTTTCAAAAAAATGTTCATCTCATTAAGGCCGTGGTATCAAAAGTAGTCCCCAGGATTTGCCAGAATACGCTCCAAATGTTTCTAGTTTGTGCCTCTCCTCACACCATATCATGCATGTAAAGTTTCACTGAATCTCCTGATGAAATGCCCCCTCTCATTTCGCCAAATTCATGTTCCACGCTTTTAGTAGGCGTAATTCATCATCTCTGGTCCGGAGCAGAAAACATTCTCCAATGCGTCCCTGACCTCAAACTCTTCCATCACGGCACCAAAGCTGGTCACAGTCAGAATAAGCCACTGCAAGTGTACGTCACGATGTAGAAACATACCCGTAGCATCGGACCTTGTCCTTGAGCTCGTCAGTGAGCTTCTGGAAATCCTCGGCGCGAAGTTCGTGGGCTCTGGGGTGGCCCAGAACCATGCCCCAGGCCATGACCGGCGTGACCTCTCCATCGAGGTTCAGCTTCTTGCTGAGGTCAAGCAAGGCCGAGAGGCTGCCTTTGCTCACTTCCCACGTCCTCTGCTGGGAGTCCAAGTCTCCGTTGACATTGCTGTACCCGAACGGGATGTCGGGTGTCAGCTCCGGGAAGGGCGCCGGGGGGCACGAGGCCATCAGCGCGTGTCCGCAGGGCTCGCCGCCCATCTCGCTTGATCTCTCCAACAGCCAGGGCATGTGATTCATGCAGGGTTTTTCGAGACTGTTACATACCCTCAATAAAATCGCACTCGTCAGCAAGCTCTTCTTCCATTCGTTGCAATCATCGCTCAGCTCACACCACCCGACTCCCGATGATGTCCATGACTTGGTGATATGACAAGTACTTTTCACTGCGGGGGAGGTGATAGGTATGCCTTCGAGGGCGAGGGGTGGTGGTTATCGTACGTTAAGACGAAGTCAATGCCCGCTTGCTCAAAGTCCACACCTCTACCAGAGCTCTGCCCTTGTCTGTTTTGTTGCAGTTGCTGGCTGCCCATCTGGGGAAGGGGAGGGGGCAGACCGTGGGGGTAAGACGGACCGTGAGACGAGGGCGACACCGACGGCGCCGTCGTCGACGTCAAAGGTGGTGTATAGGCGTTCTGACCGTAGCTGTGGCCCGACTGGCTGGCGCTCGATGTGTAGCCTCCGCTAGGGTTGCTGACCATATCGTCGCCATAGTGAGATAGAGGAATTCCGTTCTGGACCAGGAGTTGCTTGAGTTGCCTGTTCTCCTCGGCCACCTTGTCCTTGTCTTGCGATATGTTGCTGAAGATTTCCTTCAACCTAAGGACCTCGTCTTCCAGAGCCTTGATGTATAGCTCTTTTCTTTCACGATGCGTACTGAGAACTCCACCGTCAGTACCCCGGTCGTGTCGCTTGATCTTCTTGCAACTTTATTCGTTACTTACCGTTGTGCCTGTCTGTTCAGTTCTTGTCGCCGAGTCAAAGCAGGTTTACTGTCGGGTTTCGGTCCTCTTCTTTTGGGTGTTTGGCCGTCTACAGTTACGCGTTGTCAGAACAAACTCTCTCTGGCACGGATATATCGTAGTCCCTACCTCGCGTTGTCCTCTTTTCCGTCAGGGACTTGAGAAAGCCCAAATTCAAGGAGCTCAGCGGGCCCCGCTCTTGGTCGGAGCCAGAGCCGCCACCGCCATACTGGCCCTGCGACGGTTGCTTCCCGTACTGGTCAGGCGACAACGAGGAAGCCATCGCTGCCCTCTCGTGAAGCTCGCCCACAGATTGTTTTCGTGCCGGAGACGATGACTGGTTCGGCGGGGAGCGATAAGCTGCTAAGTTTCCTAGGTCAGTCATTGTGTCGTTTTACAACCATTGCTACGAAAGGAGAAAGGGTTTAAGAAGCGCGGCAATTCATGTCGTCATGTGAAAAGGGGCAGATACGAGGCTGTGGCGGGGGGGGGGGGGATGTCTTTACAAATA
>JFFI01000056.1:0-14480 GCA_001563125.1 Colletotrichum salicis
AAAACCCCCCCCCCCCCCCCCCCCCATTTCAGCCAAAACGGCGCTGTCAAATGGCTTATGCGAGTTTCATCGACACACCTCTTGAGTCTTGGGGCCATGGTAGGAATTGGACGGATGGAGATTGGTTGCCGACAGCCCGCATTAATCTGTTCTGTGATGCTGCAGTCATGTAGGGGACACCGCGGGGATGGTGAGGATGTGAATGTGACGGGAGCAATGTCGTTGGCTCGTTATTCCCGCCAGCTATTGGCCCAAGGCCCAAAAGCCAGCCAGACCAAACTCATCGTCAACCGAGGGGTTTCGGGTTTCGAATACCTACCTGTAGAGAGAGAGCAGCGGCCAATCCCCGGAGAGAGTGAACAGAGCAATGAATATGGCCCGCCAGATTCTCAAGTCATCAAACAGTTGTGTCCCACCCGTCAGCCAGTCCATCGCCCTGGAAGTACAGAAGCGTCAGGTTGCATCGGGGACGTCTCCCGGATTGTGCATCTCGAGCTCATGCAGAAGACAGTCGGAAATCAGTACAGGGCCTAGCTTGGTGCGTGCGGCATGCCCATGAAGACTCAAGAGATGCTTGGTGCTTGGCCGGGGAGGGGCCAAGAGGGGGGAGCAACCCGCAAGAAGCGATTGATCTTTGCAGGGCAGGGCATCGAATGGCAGCCCAAGACATGGACGACACACCACCAACGACAGCGCAACCCCTGTCTCGTCTCTCATGCCCCCCCATGGCTCTGGACGCCCTCTCAAACTTTGTCGCCGTACAGCTGCTTTTGACTGGTCCGGCGTCTGCCCATTGTTCATTGTGCAGCGCCAGGAGATGGGCATTCCGAGTGGGCAGAGCTGCTCTCTGTGGTCACGGTTGGAAGCCCACTCATCACACCGTGCTTTTTGCTGGAGAGAATGACTGTCGGGAGGTGTCGGTATTGTTTGTGTTGGGCGGTGACGAGGTGTATACATTTCTTGATTTGTGGTCAAACACGCGTCCTGATGACGGATGCCCTGTAACGGTCGGTTCGGAACAACGGCATTGGCTTTGTCTTTTCGCGTGCCCGTCGAACAGTCCTTATGCGGTTGGAGTAGAGGATCATGCGGATAAACATGAGGCGCGCAGAGCAGACGCGAGTTGATGCTGACTGACTCTTGTGCAGTGGACAGCCTCGAAGATGGATCCGTACTGCGGTAGGCGTACGGAGTGCAAACGGATACCATTGTCGTCTCCAATGCGATTCAGAAGCCGAGAAGTCCAGACCCCAGACCCCAGGGCCGATTCTCAGGGTGGAAAATACCGAACTGGGGAAGGCCAGAACCTCAGACGACGCAAGGGACTGGCGCGATTTTCTGCCCCAAGACGCTGGAAGGGTTTAAAAGAAGCGGCCGAGCGCACTTCAGTTTCTTCGGCGCAGCTTCGAATGATCTGCTGATTGACTTTTTCGTCGTTGTTCGTGCATTTCTGTCGTTCGTGGAGGTGCGAGTCGAAGACGGATGGAAGTGTGTAAGGCAGGGAGGGTACCTTACCTTAGGTAAGGTCGTAAGGCAAGATTCGCTACCAGGAGGTGAGGTAGTTTACAGTATCGAAAAGGTACACGAGAGAGAAGGCTCAAATCCGGCTGCTTTGTGTAGCTGTCCCGCATTGTGCACCACATCAAGAGTGCGCCGTCAAGAAAGGATACATTTGCTCCATTACGTGTGCCGTGTACCTCCTCCCATCTCAATACCTTGCCTTACCTCCACCTCAGGGCAGTACCTAAGGTAGCCAGCACCCCACACGGAAAATGGCCTCGCCCAGTCAGTGGCAGTCACCCAGTGCATTCATCAGGCCCTGAGTGACTGAAAAAAGGCCCCCAGTTTACCCAGCTGCCCCCTCCCCGTTTTCCATTGGAACTTGGCCTTGGAATTAGCGCCCAAGCTCGTCCCCGTCCCGCCGCTCCCCGCCTTTTTTGCCCGCTTGAATTCCACTCCATTCACTCACTTCCTGTCGTCTTTCTCAAAAGGAAACCAAGGTCCTTGGGCTCACCCGTCGCCACTGCGTCGTTTGCTCTTGCATTGCTCCCCTCTCTCCGGTCTGCTCAACATCAAAGCCGGTCCCTTCAACCCGAAGAAAACAGCAGGAAAACCCCTTCTTCCGTCCCCCGGTTCCGATACAGACCAGGAACTACCACCTCGATCCATATCGCCTGCTCGACCTGCCTTACCTTGGGTACCGGCACGTCACCTGCGCACCCCAAAACTACTCTCTCCCACCTCAATATCGATCTCCTGAGTCCTGCGGGGAAAGCTATCCGCCGACGACGTTTTACTTTCCAGTCTCTCGCTTCCAAGCCTTCTGATCTTCAACGACACGCCCCGATAGCATTCTTATCTACCCAGCCTCGAACCAGAGGATCAAACGCTCGACGGCGTCGCTCTCCAACTCCATCTATACTACGTCAGCTCCTCCTACGAAACTATTCGACCACGCTAGTTTCTGTTTTTTGCTCGTGCCCAGTGCCGCAGTCGTCACACCTAGACCTACACTCGTCACGTAGTTTGGCTTGGCTTCGGCCCTTTTTGGCAACTTTGTGGCATCCTACGTCTGGGGTACAACTCTCTCTAGCTCCAACTACATCGTTCTGGTCTGCCAAACTTACCCTCGCTGCCATGGCCGATCAGAATCCCTCACAACCTCAAACCATGGAGCCTCCTCACCAGGTAAGCATACTCGCGTGATGTGTCCCCGAGCTGGCCTCTATCGCGAACCGTACTGATTGTTCCACGTAGGCACCGCCCAGCGTCCCCTCTCCCGCCCTGTCCACGCCTGGTTCCGTTCCCATGATGAACTCGCCAGTTCCTCTCCTTCGCCCTGCCATCCCCGGCGGCCGAGGCGGAGGTGCCCGAACACCGAGACTCGGTCTTGCCATTCCCCCATCACCAAATGCGAAACCCGTCGGCGGACAAGCACCACAACCCGTAAACTCACGACCACCTCTCCCGACTCTTCACCTGGCTACGCCCATGGGCAGTCAGTCAACACCGTATGAGCAACCACCGCGCGTGGGAGGCGTGGGACAATCTGCCAGTGGCGGTAGCGAGAGCAGTGCGGCACACTCGAGATCTGGAAGCTTCGGCCCTCTGGATGGTCGAGCTAGCAACCCCACATCAGCTGGCTCTCAGTACTCGGCATTGTCCTTTGCCTCGCAATATGGCTTTGCACGGCCCCAAGGAACCCCCGACCCGTCGTCCGCCGTCGGCTCGATCTACTCTGAGCGGAGCGAAGGCGGTGTCGGGATGGAACGAGATGGCAGTTTGCAGGGTCTAGAAGCTTTTGACAAGCTGTCATTAGAGCGGGGCAGGACGCTGGATGTGGAGGAGCTCGACTCCGAGTCGTGGAGGGTCGCGAGTATGGAAAACCGGATTGAGGAGCTCGGCAGTCTCGGCGAAGGTGCCGGCGGAGCCGTTACAAAAGCCAAATTGAAGGGTGGAAAGACCACATTCGCCCTCAAGGTGCGAACGCTTCATTTCCCATACCGAAAAAAAAAAAATTGGAGACTAACATGCCCAGGTCATTACCACAAATCCCGATCCCGACGTCAAGAAGCAGATTGTGCGTGAGTTGGGCTTCAACAAAGAGTGCGCGTCGGAGCATATCTGCCGTTACTATGGCGCCTTTGAGGACTCGACTACGGGAACGATTTCAATCGCCATGGAGTTTTGCGAGGGTGGTTCCTTGGACAGTATTTACAAGGAGGTGAAGAAGCTCGGCGGCCGGACGGGTGAGAAAGTCCTCGGCAAGATTTCCGAGGGTGTCTTGCGGGGACTGACGTACTTGCACGGCATGCGCATCATTCACCGAGATATCAAGCCATCCAATATTTTGCTTTGCAGGAATGGCGACGTTAAGCTATGCGACTTTGGCGTCTCAGGAGACTTTGGTACCAAGGGAGAAGCCAATACCTTCATCGGAACCAGCTACTACATGGCCCCGGAGCGTATCACCGGTCAATCCTACACCATCACCTCTGACGTGTGGTCGACTGGCGTGACACTGCTGGAAGTGGCGCAACATAGATTCCCCTTCCCGGCCGACGGCACAGAGATGCAGCCACGAGCTGGCTTGATCGACCTACTCACCTACATTGTGCGGCAGCCGATACCAAAGCTCAAGGACGAGCCTGATGCCAACATTTTCTGGAGCGATAACTTCAAGTATTTCATCGAGTGCTGGTAAGTGACAAGAGTTTGGGCGAGTGTGAGATCACGTGCTGACCAGCCAAAGCCTGGAGAAAGAACCTACGAGGAGAGCGAGCCCATGGCGGATGCTCGAGCATCCGTGGATGGTGGAAATGCGTGCGAAGCGTGTCAACATGGCCAAATACCTTGCTCAGGTTTGGGGATGGGATACCAAGCAATGATTGGCTGATGGTCACAAAGCCGTGGCGATGCGCTCAACAGGAACTAACATTGTGCCATTCGGCGAAAACACGGCGACATATGAATGGCAAAGCAGCCAAAGGGCATTGTTGCCCCTTGGCGGGAGGATCATGACAGCTACCGAGGAAAGCGTCAAAACACACCACAAGCGAAACATGAACAAAGAACCAAGTTCAAAGGGAGACAACTCTGTAGCGATGAAGCAAGCGGAAGAAGGAGGCCATTTTTCATGATTTAATAAGCGACGGGCATACGGGCACAGGATTGCCAATGTTACGCCTTCAGGGGGTCAGATTTACTTTCTGGATATATGTAGCGGAGGCAGACATGTACCTGCACAAGCGGCGGCGGTCGGGTATTCAGCGAAGACTGTAGGCATTATTGTTTATCCAAGCGATTGCCTGTTCGGTTTGGAGCAATACAAACAAAAAGATTCTGCCAATGCTGATGGGGGTTACACTTTTTCTTCTTCATGGCCGAGGGATCAGACTGAGGTGTGCTGGGGAGAGAGAAGGGTTGGCTTCCAGGTGGCATTGTATATATATATGCTCGATTCAACGAATCTCTTCTCTCCGAGGGGGGTATCTAGTCTACAACCATTTACATGCCAAGTAGATCACCTTTCCAGCCGGTGATGCCTTTGTTTTTGTGTATTGTTCTTGTGGGTGCGTTCCTTTTGCGAGGGTTTTTACGATTCCGCAGTTGTAGTCTGGGAAGTCTCTGGGACCTCGGCAGTCTCGGAGACGACAGGAGCAGGGGCCGCAGCATCACCAGCCACAGGGACAGGGGCAGCCAAAGGAGCCGTAGCGACCTCGGACTCATCGACGCCCATCAGTTCCCGCAGCGCGACGGTGGCATAGGCGCTCTTTGGTAGCTGGAAGGTGACTACAACAGCCGTCTTTGTCTTTTCGGGGGACGACGGGGAACCGTTCGAGTCGTTGGTGGCCTCTGGCTGCTGCTTCGTTTCCTCGGTCTGCGTTGGCGCATGTTGCATCTGCTCATCCGCCTTGGCCTCGCCATCCGCCACTGCCACATCCGTCTTCTCCTCCGTCTCAGTCTTGACCTTCTTCGCCGCATCCTGCTCCTCGCCAGCCTCTTCTTCCTCCTGACGGCCCCGCTTCTTCCCACCACGCCCAGCACCGGCGGCGGCGGCGGCGCGGATACGGTCCATGTCGGTGGGGTGCATCTGCTCCTCGTCGTCCTCGTACGCGCGGACCTCGAAGCTAGGTTCCGAGAGGAAGCGCACGACGACTTTGCGGTACGCGCCGGGCAGGCTGAATTCGCGGTGGCGGCGGAGCATGTCGTGCGGGTTCAGGTTTCCGTTGTCGCGCATAAAGGTGGTGTAGAAGTCGCCGACGGCGTTGGTGGGGTAGGCGACGGCGTGGCCTGGGGAGGGGAGGACGATGTCGTGGATTGTGTAGGTTCCGGAGGCGGCTTCTTCTGCGGTGAGGGCGCGGGCTGGGGTGGAGGAGGAGTCTGCGTCGTCACCTTCGTTGTCTGCGTCTGCTTCTGCGTTTGCGTCGGCGGCGGTGGAGCAAGTGTCGAGGACGAGGTCGCCTTCGACTACGGTCTTGCCGTGGAGGCGCCAGCGGTGGCTTGCGGCGTGGTTCCAGGCGTAGGATTGGTAGGCGTGGAGGTACATGTTGCGCAGGCCGCGGGTGATGCTCGTGAGGGCGCCGATGAAGTCTCGTCGGGACGGGGCGGTGGACCGGCCGAGGTGGCGGATGAGGGACGCCTCGGCGGAGAAGCGGCGGGGCAGGTGGGAGAGGGCTTCCTCTGCGGAGCCGCCGTCGCGGAAGACCTTGCAGGCGCGGTGGCGGTTCAGCTCGTCGCGGGCGTGGCCTTGGTCCGGGACTTCGCCTGCGAGGGCGCGTTGGGCAACGGCCTCGTCGTAGTAGAGGATCGCGTTGACGGCGGCTTCAAAGTCGCCCTGTAGGAGGAGGCGGCCTACCTCGTGGGTGCCGACGGCGTGGGTTCCGAAGCGCTGGTGTCCAAAGTAGTTTATCCAGCCCGGGTTGTGCATGCTCGCCATGGCGGCCTCGACGGAGGCGCGGATCTGAGAGGAGCGGTCGGCGTCGGGGAGGTCGGGGTTACCGGCGACGAGGCAGTCTTTAAGGGCGATGACGAACTCGTTGCCCCTGTGGGCACCGAGGTGGATGGGGGACTGGGCGTAGCGGTAGTCGCCGACGGTGACGCCGAAGAGGCGGGCGCGGAGGAGGGCGTCGGCGCGCTGGCCGCGGACGGAGCAGCGTTGCGTAGTGGCGGCGCGGCGGTCTTTTGTGCCTGCCGTGCCGATGGCCTGGGGTTTGATGCGGAGGGCTTTGGAGATTTGGTGCAGGGCGTCCATGGTGTCGCGGTTCTCCTTGTAGAGAGTGAAGTGGAGGTACTCGCCCTCGCCGGGGGCGACGGCCTTGGGCTGCTTCTTTTTCTGCTTGTTGTTTTCGCGGTTGTTGTCACGGCCGCCGCGCATGCCCTTGCCCTTTCCGCGAGGTGGAGGGACTCTGGCGACGATGGCGCCCGTGGGATCGGTGGTGGTGTCGATGGTGGAGTTGAAGATGCGGCGGACGTTTTGGTGGAGCTGGGAGCGCTTGTCCTTGTCGTCCATGACGGGGGATGTGACGGGCTCGGTCTTGGCCGTCTTGTCGGCGGATATTGTCTGGTAGATGGTCACGAGCTGGTTGGCGAAGTCGTCGTTTGTGAGGGAGGCGATGAGGGCGATGTCCTCGGCGGGGACTTCGGAGATGACAACGGCGGGCTTCTCGACGGCCTCTCCGTCTTGCGATGGCTCTTCTGGTTTCGGCTCCTCTTCCACTATGGGAGCAGCAGGAGGAGTAGGTGCTGGTGGAGGCGGCGTGTTCTCCTTTGGCGGCGGAGGAAGGCGGGTTTCTGTGAGGTGGAGGACGGATCCATCTTTGTTGATTTCGTAGACTTGGAAGTCGGTGTATCTGAGCAGTTGTGTTAACAAGCAAGTTTTATGAGGGCGGCCAGAAAACTTACCTCTTGCGCATGTCTCCAGTCCAAGCGACCATACTCGGCGCGATGCGCTCAGTGATGCCGAGGGACGCATCGAGGCGCGTGCCGTTTGAGCGGCGGACTTCAACCGCCATGGTAGTCCTTATTGATCCTTGATTGATATTAAGTTGTGTTCTCGAAGGAAAAAGAGGCAAAACTCGGAAGAATTGATGGGCCCTGAGTGTGTAAGGATGAGATGCGGGATGAAGCTACATCGCGGGGCCGATTGCCATATTTTCAGTAAATACCGGCAGAAAATGGTCGATGAGATGAAAACTGGAAGGCGGTGTAGATGACTTCTACCAGATCTAGCCAAGTCAGGAAAGCGGTCAGTCTCACTCATCCATTTTGGCCAAGGCTCATATGAGATTCGTTCACTTGCAATTCATGTCCATGTGTCACTGACTTTCATGACTTTCAAGTTTATTTTCCTTTTATTCCAAAACTACTTGCTCAATCCACCTTCAATCTCAGAATTTCAATCGCATTGCCACCCATAATGGCCTTGGCCTGGTCACTACCCTCGCCCACCGCCACAGCAACGGCATCGGCGTTCATGCTCACACTCTCCCACTCGCCCTGCTCATCAGAGGTCAACGGCGGGAAGAAGGGGTGATCGGTACCGAACATGAGCCTATCCGCCCCACTGGCATCAATGGCCGCCTTCAGTCCGACCTCGGAGTAAATGACGGCGTCGAGGTAGATCTGCTCCTTGAGTACAGTCCAAATCGTCCGCCGGCCCTTGCCGACCTTGCCCTCGCGCACCAGCTGCCCGTCGTGCATGATGCAGCTCTCAATTCGTCCAGCCAAGAAGGGCAACGTGCCGCCGCTGTGCGCCAAGAGCATGCGCAGCTCGGGCACGTCGTCGAAGACGCCGGCCAGGTACATGCGCGCCACGGCGATGGTGGTCTCCATCGGGAAACCCAGGGCCAGGGGCAGCACGTGGCCGTACTCGTTGCTTGCCCTGGGGCCCCAGACGTCGTTGGGCAGCCCATAGTGCGGGTGCAGGAAGATGGTCAGGCGAGCGGCGGCGATGGCCTTGAAGATGGGCAGCAGCTCCGGGTCGTCGAGGCCTTTGCCCAGTCCCGAGGTGCCGAGGATGATGCCGCGGCAGTACTTGAGGGCCTTGACGTGGTTGATGGCCTCCAGGATGGTCTCGAGGGGTGCCGTCAGGGGCAGAGCGGCGAAGAAGAAGAGTCGGCCCGGGTGCGCGGCGCACATGCCGTCGAATTCCTCGTTGACGCCCTTGGCCATGGCGCCGGATTCGGAGGCATCGATGAAGTCGAGCCACGGGTTTGCCAAGGAGATGACGGAGATGTCAATCTTGTGCGTGTCCATGAAGTGGACCTTTTGGTCGAGCGAGGCGTAGTGGGAGGTCAGCGGCCGGCCGGGAGGCTTCGCTGAAGGGTCCTTGGTGGCCTCATCCAGGGCTTGTTCCTCCGAGGCCAGGAGGATGAGGCGCGGGTCTGGAGTTTGCGGGAAGCTGCGCACGACGGGTATGGTGGTTCTAGATTCGAGGATCTTGACGTAGGACGGGGGGTACATGTGGGTGTGGATGTCCACCACCGTCATAGGTGTTGATGAGGCCATTGTGAAATCGGCCGAGCAGATGGCGTCCCTTTACCACCTTCGTCTTCACTTGGAGTTGGTGGTGAGATGAACCAAGGTACAATCTTGGTGATTGATCTTCTTGATGTTAGCCAGTGGTTCGGCTTTGGAGATTCAAACTCAAGATGCTAGGTTGACTTACAAGATGAAGAGGCTCACTAACAACTAAGATGGAGAGAGATTACAGCCTACTTCTTCTGCAACCCAGGAACAGGAAAAGAAAACGATCTTGTTGATGTGGTAAGTTCCCAAGTTGGAAACTTTCCCAGGAGCTCGCAAAGCTGGTGTTGCCCACTCGTCTTCCTTTTAAAAAAGTAAGTACCAGTTACTCGACAAACTACGTCTTTCCAGGAAGGTGATGAGGTCGCCATGACCCGCACCGCCCGGTTCCCCCTCCAATCCATGTTCTCCTTATATGCAAGCGCCTCAATGCACCGCATACCTCACAAAACCCCACACGCGGGCGTCTCCAAGTACCTTGTCGATTATCTTTCTACTTTACCCCGCCGTTATCTCCATTCGTCTTTCCGCGCGCCGGCCTTTAACGCACCACCGGCTTCTTATCGTCAGACTTTCCTCTCCCCCCCCTCTGAGACACTGAGGAGGTACTGCTTACACATAAGTATAACGTGTAGGAGCTCTCCGATGAACTTCCCACTCGTGCACCCGCGGACCCAGCCGGTCTTGTTAAAGGGTTCCTTCTGATGTTTCTTCCCGTAACGCCCCGTCCTGGCCGGGGATCAACAAGGGGCAACGCCTGGCCCCGTCCGGAACTGATTAGACGGCGCCGGTGGTTGGCTGTTAACTTACGATGTTAATGCTCGGCCTCTGGTTGGCTGAGCCGCCGCCAAGGTACTTGTACAACCTACCGTAATCGACGTGTAGATATAAGTCACCCGGAACCTGTACCGCACGGATTTTAGTAACGAACCTTATCGTGACTTCTTCCTCGAGATTACACCTCACCCTGATACATGTGATGCTCCCAAGTCTCAACTGACACGTTCACCTCTGAATCTCTCATCCATCATCTCTCAACGCAGTGAAAAGCAACAGCAACTCATCATGGCAGCTACAGCAGTAGACAAGGAGGGTCTCTTCATCCCCGTGAGTGACATCAGTGACACAACATCCTAATCGTCTCAAGAACCACAAACTGACGCCAAAGTCAGCTCATCGACTTCTCAGCCTTCCTCAACGGCGACGCCGCCAAGCGCAAAGAAACAGCAAAACAAGTCCTCGAAGGCTTCCAAAACGCAGGCTTCATCTACCTCCAAAATGTCCCCATCAGCCAAGACCTCCGCGCCGCCACCTTTGCCAAATCAGCAGACTTCTTCGCCCAAGACGAAGCCGTCAAGCAAGGCCTCGGCTGGACCACTCCGCAGGCCAACCGCGGCTACTCCGCTCCCGGCCGCGAAAAGGTCAGCAACCTCACCACCAACGAGGAAATCGAAAAGGTGCGCGCGGGGAACCCGGACCTCAAGGAGAGCTTTGAGATTGGCCGCGACGGCGAGCCGGACCACCCGAACCAGTGGCCCGTCGAGCGGGACGGCGAGCGCATTGCGGGGTTCAAGACGCAGATGCTCGAGTTCTTTGGGCAGTGTAAGGCGCTGCATGTCGAGGTGATGCGTGCCATTGCGGTGGGTATGGGGTTGGAGGATGAGCGGTTCTTTGATGGGTATACCGACGTTGGGGATAACACGCTGCGTCTGCTGCATTACCCTTCTGTCGACCCCAACGTCTTCAAGGTGAACCCGGGTCAGGTGCGCGCTGGTGAGCACAGTGATTACGGGTCGATTACGCTGTTGTTCCAGGATGACCGCGGCGGGTTGCAGGTGCGGAGCCCGAATGGTCGGTTCGTGGACGCTACGCCGATTCCTGGGACGGTTGTTGTAAATGCTGGGGATTTGCTTGCGCGATGGAGTAATGATACCATCAAGAGCACGATTCACCGCGTCGTGGAGCCGCCGCGGAAGCCGGAGGACGGGACGGAGTATCCTCCCCGGTACAGCATTGCGTGAGTGGCCGCTTTGTCTATTCTTAAGGCGTTTGACGTGCTGACGATGATGAATAGGTACTTTTGCAACCCCAACTTTCAGAGTCATATCGAGGCTATCCCAGGGACGTACGCAACGGAGGCAGAGAGGAAATACGATGGTATCAACAGCGGCCAGTATCTCGTGCAGAGGCTGACTGCCACGTATTAGTGTAGTCAAAAACGGCAAATCGAATTTAGTAGTCAATGTTTAGAAGCGAGTTGAATCGGATTGCTCGATAATTCAAGCATCACGTCTCTTGAGGTCTTCCTGCCATTTGATGTCGATACATCTTTTCTCAGAGAAGGGGGAGTCTTAGGCCCTTCGGAAAACATTTTGATCTGCATTTTACCTGGGGATCCAAAGTCATCTTCAAAGCAGACAGAATGCATTGAATGGTCCTCATCACTCAATGGAGTGAGTGATTTTCAATCAAGCTTAGGCGAAAGTACCGCAGCATACAGGCCAAAAGTAAACGAATGACTTGTGACAAGAGTGAGCAAAATGAAAGGAGGTTGCGGCTCCAGCACTGTTGAACTGCTTGTGTACTGCAGCAAAAACTATTCCAAACAGCCCTCGACGCTATCAAGTGGCGCATCAAGAGATGAAGCCCGCGCGTTTGGGGTGACCATGTCTCCGACACCGGGCTGTCCCCATCTTCTGCCGCAGAACCCTCCCACGAATTCCTCAAGAACTTTTGTCCACGTCTCACCATTGCGATAATTACCATAGAGCATAAAACCGAAGCCAGCGGGTTGATTCTGACCTCCTTTCGGGAATCAGGAAAGAGCGTGTGCATTAAAAAGGGAAACCAAACTGCAAAGGGCAGGTCTAGCGTTTGGCATTCAAAGTCAGTTCTGTCCGACCATTGCGTCACCCGCAAGAACAAAAATATAGACATGGCTTTGTAGCGAAGGAGGCCGCTCAGGTGAAATAGGCCGAGACACACGACGTCTTCCTTCCAGCTGGCCGTGCGTCTGTTGCTGTTCAGATTCCAGGCAATATAGGGAACTAGCATAACGAAGGCATCGATCAGAAGTAAGGCTCGGTGCAAGCCATAAGTCCATTGCGGGCGCAGATTTGTGATGGCCCTGGCGATGGACGTGGCATATTGGGCCACGGACTTAGTATAGAAGATTTTGATAAGGAGCCAACTCCTGACCGAGGAACTTTTCTCGTTGAATCCTAACCTGAGGGACGCCAGCTTTCAGTGAGAAATTGTTTCTGAGTTTTGACAAGTCGTAATGTTCTGCAAGGAGCTTCTGCCAGGGGAAACTGTTCGTGCTGGCTGTCTGATACGAGTTGTTCCAGTTACTCTCCTGTTGGCATGGGTATGGTGTAGCAGACAAACGGCGGAGGATGTAACTCGAGAGAGAAGAAGGTACAAAGCGGACTCCTTTTATCCAGGACAACAATAAAGTCATTCCCGTCACTAGCACCATCTTGTTCATCATCCATCGGGGGGGGGGGGTTTCTCTTGTACTGAAGGAGAATTGGTGACCGGCGCTCACTGCGAAAGTCCTCCACACAACGGGGATTGCATCCCCTCTGGCGATGCTCTGGCTCCACCCTAACCAAGCGTTCGGCCCCATCGTCTGAGCCTTGAATTCGGATCATTCTGCATGGCCACAAATTGTCCCAAAGACATCTTCTCATAGGCAAATACTGACGCTTAGAGTTTAGAAAGTAAATAGTCGTTTGTTGACATTTCTTCACAGCCTGCCAGGATAGAGTGATGAGACCATCATTTGCCCGGTCATACGTGTCGGCGAAGTCGGTGCGATATAGTTTGACCGCAAGAATCTGGTCCAAATTGTTGTCCACCATGCAGTTGAGCACACCGTAGGTAGCAGAGTCACCTTTGAGGACAGGAAGAGTGATACGCAGACCGCGGGTTGTCATCTCCGTGCTGGAGGCGCTTCTTTCATAGAAATCCACAGCCCGGTTTGATCTCCACCAGACAAAGTCATCAGGGCACCAGGCCAACCAACGCCCTTTCCCCCCTGCAGTAGAAAAATACATCAGGAAATTGAACGTCAATGGGATTGATCGGCTTTAGCGCCCATGCGAGTATCGAATCGTCGAAAGATTGCTTCATAATTTCGATTTGCAGCCTCTCCAAAGCCCGTTCCCCCTCGCCATAGAGTAGTGAGTGGCATGTTTACTCCAAATATCCCAAGAAGAGAGTATGCTCTATCCTCTACCCTCGTTGTCTGCCGCCGAGCAGCCCATGACATCCGCTTGGCGATCTTGACGGTGTGGATGACGGAGGAGTCTTCGTATTGGAGGACTTTAGCCTGTACACTGGTGATGGGCTCAATCTTGGGCGCCAGTGAAGACCGAGTGCCAAGTTCCTTCCAGGCAGCATTCATTGAAGAAGTAGATAGTTTTGGGAGCGAGCAGCTCCTGCAACGTCCAGCCTCTTAGTGAACCACCGACTGTTGCCAAACTGGCTGTCCAAACTGTTCAGGTCGTCGTCTGGCTGGACGTCTTCGAGGTAGGCATAACAGATGGAGGCCTCTTCGTACCACCGATACATGGAGTTGATGGCCTCGGAGAGCTCAGCGCTGCTCGTCTTGTCGATGCAGCAGGTGTCAACCCAGACCCATTCGAAACTGTTTTTGGCTGCTAGGCAGCAGAAGCCGTCGATCTTGGCGTAGCCTCGCTTCTTGGTGCGGTCAGAACAGTCGAGACCTTGGAAGGTAACCTCTTCGTTGCCCCAGGTGTGTGACAGGATCGCATAATCTGGCACCCCGACGAAGAACTTTTGCAGCTTTCTCGTTTTGACGTTCAAAAGTCGCATGTCGTCAAAGATGTGCGTGTTGATAGTGATTCACAAGTTGATAGAGGGTTGTGTTTCGATATAGAGTGACTACGACATAAGCCCAACTGCTGGCGACCCAAAGTTGGACAAACCCCACGTGAGATCATGCACCTCGCTCAGCCTCAGCAACTGCGGCGGGCACGCCTGGTTGCCTGCATATTGATGAACCAATGAGCAGACCCGGCGAGACAGGCTTTGGGTTCCAAGGCAGAAAAGTAAAAGCAGAAAGCCGGTCATATTTGGTTCCTGGCTCATCACCTTGCGATGTTGATGTTGACCTCGATACAGGAACCACAACCAGTAGATGAGATGAGTGTGTTATGTATGGGTATCCGCCATGGGATATACTTCCCATTCTACTTTTGGGGTAGGCGCTGACTTTTGAATACTACTTCAAATCACTTGACCGAGATACTTGTTTAGAAACCCGTCGTCGTGGCACTGTGGTGGTCATGTGGAAAGCTCAATTGTTCCGGTGTAAGCCAGTGGAGGTTGCTTTTCCCAAGGGAGGATATGGAAAGAGAGTGGGACGGAGGGATGTTGTCTCTGGACATGTGGTGGGGTGGCAAGGCGGGGGGGGGGGCAACTGAAGG
>JFFI01000057.1:0-21767 GCA_001563125.1 Colletotrichum salicis
TTCACCGCCAGACCTAGCCTTTGGTCAACTCAAAGGCACCACAGCCCAACACGGCTTCCCTGGCCGTGAGCTTCGTCAGTGACCAAGATTTCAGCGTACGAAAGACTCGACACATCGTCAACGCCATCCCCCCTCCACCGCCTGCAGTCGTCTAAGCAGAAGCTCGAGTTCCTTCTTCTCGACGGTTTGCTTCACCAGACGCCCCCGTCCAACCCCACCCCCAACCAGCTGCCGCATAAGACGGGCTCTGCAGCTCTTCCTCTCGCCGAGGGGGAGTCGAGAAGACCTCGTCAGATCACTGAGGGATCTGTCTGCTACCGCTTTCGACCACCCTAGAACTCTCGTGTTCTAGCTTTTTTCCATCCATCAACCCACTAGGGACAGACAGCATCAAGACAAATTGCTTCTGCCCACGCGTCGAAACACCAGACCGACCACCAACCCCCACAAATCTCCATCTCGTCAAAAAACCACCCCGGCAACCGCTTGGATATGGTTATGGCAACAGCCGCGATCGAGCACTTTGCACCAGCTACTATCAATTATGCTAGTACCTACCATCAACCGATCCTCAAAACATCGCACTTTGCCAATCACCACGTCAAACATGGCGTGATCAACCCCAAGCAGCTGATTGGCGATGCTCTCCGCCAGCGTGTCGAGAGCATCGACCATGAGATTTGTGAACCAGGCGACGAAGACACCTTCTTCGTCGGTGATCTCGGCGAGGTCTACCGCCAGCACATGCGCTGGAAGCTCAACCTGCCGCGCGTCAAGCCCTTTTATGGTGAGTTCCCATGACACAACACCTTGTAATTCCTCACTGACATGCCCAGCCGTCAAGTGCAACCCGGACCCCAAGGTCCTGCAGCTCCTCGCTGCCCTCGGCACCGGCTTCGACTGCGCCTCCAAGACGGAGATTGACCAGGTCCTCAACATGGGCACCGCCCCCGAGCGCATCATCTACGCCCAGCCCTGCAAGACCAACTCGTACGTCCGCCACGTCAAGGCCATGGGGGTCAAGCAAATGACGTTCGACAACGCCGATGAGCTTCGCAAGATCGCCAAGCTCTTCCCCGAGGCCGAGCTGTACCTCCGCATCATGACCGACGACGAGTCCAGCCTGTGCCGCCTGAGCATGAAGTTCGGCGCCGCAAAGGAGGCCACCAACGAGCTCCTCGGTGTTGCCAAGGACCTCGGCCTCAACGTCGTCGGCGTCAGCTTCCACGTCGGCTCGGGCGCCTCCGACCCCATGGCCTTTTACAAGGCCGTCTACGACGCCTACGAGGTCTTTGAGCAGGCCCGCGCCTACGGTTTCGAGATGAAGACGCTCGATATCGGCGGCGGCTTCTGCGGCGACACCTTTGAGGACATGGCCGCCGTCCTCCGCGGCGCCCTCGACGAGTACTTCCCCGCCAGCAGCAACGTCAACATCATTGCCGAGCCGGGCCGCTACTACGTCTCGGCCGCCTTCACCATTGCCTGCAACATCATTGCTCGCCGCACCGTCGACGACCCCAAGCTCGGCGAGAAGCGTTACATGGTCTACGTCAACGACGGCCTGTATGGCAACTTCTCCAGCATCATGTTCGACCACCAGCACCCCGTCGCCAAGGTCCTCCGCACCGGGTCCCTGACCATGTACGACACCAGCGCCGCCAACGCCTGCCCGGACGGCGAGGGCATCCGCTACTCCGTCTGGGGCCCCACCTGCGACGGCATCGACCGCATCACCGAGACCATCTCGTTTGAGCACGAGCTCGACGTCGGCGACTGGCTCTACTTTGAGGACATGGGCGCCTACACAAAGTGCTCCGCTACCAAATTCAACGGCTTCCCCGACTCACACGATGTTTTGTACGTCTGCAGCGAGCCTGGCGCCAAGGCCCTGCTCAACATGTGAGCCTTTCGTGGTGCATCTTCAAGATATTGTCGTCACTTCATTTTGGAATTTCGAGACTGTGATATTTGGAAAAAGGGGTAAGAAAAAGGAAACAAAAAAACAATAGACTTGGGAGGGAAAAGAAAAAAAGAAAAAAAAAATTTCCGGCTCAACAGCACGCATTGTAGAAATGTAGTCATTCACTTGAGAGGTTGCTATCAGAGGCAGTCCTCGTCTTCAGCTTGATAGAAAACATGATTGGAAATAATACAGTATTCAAGGGCCAAATCCGCTGCAAGCTATCCGTCACTGTGCCATATGTGTCTGTGTCACTCGTCGATGTGTTACTGAAGTTGAACGTCGTGACCGGCAACACGATCCGAAAGCCCCTGACTCGTTCCGCCACTCCCACAGGAGCACTCGTGCAGCACTCATGCAACCTCGACGTCCAGGACGAAGGACCCTAAGAGGGGTGGTTCGCTTTTATGCAAGGTACGGAAACACCACTGTCACTCGTGCTCGCACCTCAGCCCGGAGGCTGCAGCAGCGATCGAGTTTAAATATGCATGAATGGAGGGGAGAGAGAGTCGCGGCCCCCAAATGTCTTGGCCAGATGTCAAGTCGACACCACCATCAATCACACAATCTTGAATTAATCTTTTTCTTCTTCTTTTCTCATTACCGCTTTTTAACTGCTTCAATATCCGTTGCCGGTTGAACCTCCCCCTCTCCATCCCCCTTTTCTACTCGGTGGCCAGCACACGCAACGCAACGAACCCGCACCAAAAAAGAGGGCGCTGACTCTTCATGACAGCCTCTTCAGTTGCCAGCTTGCATAAGTTCGTATCTGTGATTGAGCCATTCATGATTCTCCCAAAAAAAGCTTCTTCTTGCTCTCTCTCTGTCTAAGCTGCGCCATTAAATGCCAAAAATAAGACGAAAAGAAAAAGTCGTGGGACGCTTTCAAGAGTTAGGTTTTTTGTTGTTTTGCAATCATGCATTCCGTCCGCTCCCCCCTTTCGTGATTCCCTTTTTTCCGGCCTCCAGGCCAAATTCGTTACGTCAAGATATAATCCTCTAGACCCCCCGCCAGCCTATTCATCATGAACCCTTGTGCTTCATCCGACTTCATGCTGATCCCGTCATCTAAATTAACCCCCCTTTGGCCGAGAGTAGTCTGTACGTTCGTATGTGTGGTCCGCTGGCGCTTCTCTTCCATCAGCTCACGCGGCCGCTTCAGGATGGATGATGCTCCGCGCCGTGGCTTCGTCATAACCAATGACATTTGTCAGGTATGCCATCCTAGACCTAGTCAGTACGTCGTCTCATCCCGCAGCTTCTGGAAACTCACTTGTCATTGTCGACCTCGGTCCATTTGAGGTCCTCAAATCTCTGCTGGCAGTCCATCCACGCCATCGCCCGCGCCTTGGGTTGAATCTTCTTGACCGTAAACTTGAACCTGCCCGTGACGGGGCGATGATCGGAGACGCGCACTTCGTGTCGTTTGTAATCCACCTGCTTGATCCTGCCGCCGCCGCGGTAGAGTAGCCGATCGCACCACGCCGGCGAGCGCTTCTTCTCGCTCGTGTCGTAATTATCCGTGCCGACGTCGTACTTGTACGTCGGCGCAAAGGTGATGGGCATTTCTTCAAACGCGCGCAGCTTAAAGGCAGGGTTGCGCCGCCTGGCCACCAAAAGTTGATCTCGCTCGAGAAGCTTGGCGAGGTTGTTCTGCTTCACTGCGATGACGACGGTGTCGCGCGACATGGTGTCGATGCGGTAGTTCAGGTCGCCGTTGAGCAGACACAGCTCGTGGTCCAAGATCATGGTGCCGTCTCCGCCGCCGACATAGCTATCGAGTCGAGCGCTAGGGTCTCGTTCCGGCGGCAGGATTTGTGCTTCGAGAATCGCGGCAATGTCGTTGTGGCGACTGTTGGCCTGCGACTGACCCGCTGCCAAGTGACAGTTGATGAAGCACATTGACGTGTCGTCCACCATGAACCGCACGACGATTGCGCCCTTGTTGCCGTGAAGACCTCCCATGCCTCGCTTAACTTCTGCTGCGCTCAGATTCTGGATCCGATCTCTAAGCGTCGACTTGACAAAGATGCAAGTGAACAACCCAACCAGCGTGGCAGTGTGGAGCAGGTGATACAGACAGTCCGGGGGCATGTAGTCGTCGAGGCTCTTGAGGAGGAAGTCTCTCCAGTCGCGATACTGATGGCTCATGCGCTCCTGGTCCGAGCCCTCCTTTTTCTTCACCTTGAGGAAGCGTTCTTCTACCGTTAGCTTGGTTATGAATGGGGGAACAGGAAACTTACTAGCTGTCGCCGTCTTGTCTTCCAAGTCCACCAGCTCCTGAAACCCAAAGATTAAGATGTCTGGCGAACTGTTGGACGTGAGCAGGCTCTTGATGAACTCGGCATCTTCTTGTGCGTATCGCAGACTGTGAGGCGTTGAAGCACCCGCGTTCCACGTCATGCACAGCACCTTGAGATCTTGGAACTCGCAGTACTGCGTGTCCATGGCCTTCATCTCCGCCTCGTGCCAGTCGTCCTGCAGCAGGCCGTCCCAAACGCGGACCATGTTGTCGGCGCCAAGAGAGATGACCTGGTGGCGATCCAGCCTGTAACAACTCGATACGTCCGAGACGAGCTTCACGACGGGGTTCTTCTCGTGAGCCTGCCAATCCTTCTTCTGTGCCCAGGGCGTGGGCTCCATGTCATAGACACCAATCTTGCCGGTGTTGAAGCCTGCCCAGAGGTGATCGCCAACCCCGGCGAGAGAGTTGATCTTCCACGAACTCAAGTTGACGAGGCCTAGACATGAAAAGTCCTGGGTGTTGTAGATGGACACCTTGCCATCGGCGTGACCGAAGAATACCTTGTTCGGTTGTGACCGCACTTGGGTTCCCGAAGTCACCTCGCCCGCCGTGTCCTGGGCCAGAGCGCGGACCAACACTTGAAATTGGGTTTGTCCGTCTGACGATGGCGCAAAGACACGGATCTCTTTGCCCGTCGCGTGCCATAGCTCGTCCCCAACAACCATGGAGAATGAATGGCCCTTGGGCAGACGGAAGGCTTGGTGGGCGTTGTTGGTCAGATCCGGCGTCCCAGTCTCTTCGTCCGGGGCCCAGACGAGTAAGCCGCCATTCTCGTCCAACGACCACATCTCGTTGAAGTGGCGGTAAATCTTGACAACCTCGTGCCGGCTGTGAGCCCCTGGCTTGTTCGCAACCACGCTTTGCGTCGCAATGTCAGCTTCCATCAGCTCGCCAAAGTTGTTTCCAATCCACAGCCTCTTTCCTTCCTCGTCCACATTCAAGCCGGGCTTAAAGGCCACAGCCGTAGCCTTGATACCCTCGCCGTGGGCAAAACTCATCAACAACTCGCCGTCCCGCAAGTTCCACACTCGTGTCAGGTGGCCAGTCGTGCAGATGAGATCGCCGCACACGTCGAACGTCCGCGGGTCGTATTTGGTCTGGATTTCGTGCATGCCATGTTTTATGTAGGGCGGTCGTCGGTTGACGTTTGCGGGGTCCGGGAAGTTTGGTATGTTGCCGTTGATCTCGACCTTTGACGTGTTGCTGGAGGGAATCAGAGACACAGTCGGCTCGGGTGGTGGTGGTGGTTGCACAGGCTGGGCGTGGACGGGCTGAACGTGCTGAACGTGCTGAACGTGCTGGACAGGCTGGGGTGGTTGAGGAGGCGGCGGACGCGGTGACGTTCGGTCCGTCACCGTATTCGCACGCCCTGGTAGCCGTGATGGGGGTGGAAGATGTGTTGTTGTCGGGGTCGAGACGATTCGCTTGGGCGGTGGCTGGAAATCGACCGAATGGCTGACGGAGTGGCTGACGACATGGGTGTTGATGCCTGCCCTCGGAGGCCGCGGAGGCGGTTTCATCGTCACGGGCGGCCGCGGCGGGGGCTCCGCAACGGTCTGCGGCCTCGCGGGAAGAGCGGGTACACTGGGCCGGTCACCCGTAATCTGCGGTGTGATCTGACCCTTGATGAACCCATTCGTATCCTGCTCCCGCTGGTTTCTTTTCGTCATGATCGAATGATGAACGGGCGGCGGCGCGAATCCGACATCGAGGGGTCTACCTCTCTGGGGCGGTGGTGGTTCCGTCTGCGCTGCGAGCGCCTTTGGCCTGGTGGGGAGCGTTGGAGGGGCCGGTTCGTGAACACTATCGGGGCTCCCAGGCGGACTACTAAAGGGAGAAGTCTCTTCCCTGAGCTTGCCCCTGATATCAGCAGCCCCGACTTGATGGTCTGCGTAGTAGGGGGCCTTTGGCTGGTCTCGCATCGACGGCTTTTCGGCACGGTTAATTGGCGGGGGCACGGCGGGCTTGTTGTCCCTTCGTATCTCGCCAGATCGTCTCGGGGGCGGTGGTGAAGGCGGCTGTGAAGCAGACAGTCTCGGTGAACGTCGCGGATCGAGCGAAGGGGTGTGCGGCCGACTTGGGATCTTGAAGGCTCGCGAAGTGGTTGGCGTGGTGGGGGTGGAAGAGCCGGAGTCGGCGGCGTTTAGGAAGGCCGGAGCCTCGGCGATGGAGAATCTCGAGATGGAGTTCTTGGGCGGCGACTGAGGCGGTTCTACCAGGACCGAAGGGGCTTTTACCGGCTCGGGTTTCAAGGTAGGAGGAACACCCAGGGAGCGGCCGGGGGAGCGTGGGACGGGCTCGTGCAGAGGAGGCGGGAGTGACGGTGCCGAGATGCTCGCGCGCTCACGGGGTCTCGGGGGGATCGGGAGGCTTTCGGAGGAGGCTTTCGCATCTCGAAGGAACTCTGGCTTCGGGGCCGGAGAGATTGTTCGGGGCGGGGAGGGACCAGGCGTGGCGGCAGATTCGCCATTCTTGTTCATGTTCTCGAACTTGGCCCTCAGCGACGAGACGGGTTTCTGGGGGGTCTGGTCAGCATGGCAACATGGCGAGGGAACACGGTCAGCGTACAAGTGATGAGCCATCAGGCCCATTCTGAGCGGGAGGAGCCATGGTTGTAGCAGAAACGACAGCGGGAGCCCAGGGTGCCGATACCCATTACACCCACGCCTGCAAGTGTATCCTCATGAGCCCTTCAGCGGCGTGTGGTCTGTCGGCGGCTTAGCCAAGCAGAATGTGTTGGTGGTTATGGATTGACGAGGTCGTCGAGTGTCGCAAGGATGCGTAAGCGGGCGCGAGAGCGAGAGTTTGTTGCGCGCGTTTGGTCGGAGAGATTCTGACAAGTGGGATGGACGGCCGTGCAAGAGGGCTGAGGAGCATAATGATGCTGGGCGGATGTTTCGAAGCTAGTGAGATGCGAATGGGAGCATGGCCAGGTTGAGGCAGCGGTCGTCACGATGGGCGTGTTGGAGGTGAGAGGGAAAGTTGAGCTTCGGGTGTTTTTCTGGAGCGGTGGTGGCAGTAAGGTGCGGGAGGTTGTGATTGACGACGAAGTGGCATTGCAATGGCCCCTTGGAGCAATAATATTCCCAGCCGTAGCCCGTACGGAGTAGGTACTGCGTCGCCGTTTTGCTGGGACGGCAGTGTGTGGATGGTGTACCTGATTCGCCGGTACCTGGGTTGGCTGCCAGTCTGGGGGGTGAAGGGAAGTACCGTTCTCCGAGATGAGGCAGGGCAGGTGGGCAGGCACGGCAGGGAAGGGGAGGGGAGGGAAAAGGGAAACCTATGCTAGGCACGTAGGCCGCAGTAGTGTTTTGCGGCGCCGTGCACACCTCAGGACCTGATGCCACTGGATGGAGTGTGAGATGAAGTGGTGGGTGGTAACCGACACTGACAGACTCCAAGTCACTTCACCCAAGAGTGCCAAGGTACTCCGTAGACAGAGGGGGAGGGGGTAGCGGTACGTGGTGGGATGTACGTAAGGTTTGAGGGGACTCGCCATCCAAACACTGCCGTCAATTACGACTTGCGCTGCGACGTGCTGTCGTGCCTGTCCCGCCGCAGCATTATGGCCCGTCTGGGCTTAGCAGTCCCCGTAATGACATATGACCCTGCCAAGGCCCAGGTAAGTGTCTCCATCTCTGCCAGCCTCACCAGTTGGGCCCAGGGTTGAGAGCCCAAGAGGAGACTCCAGAGAAGTCAAGATACGGATTACGGAGGAGGCCCTCAGCCACAGGTGGAGGTAAGGTACTTTGTCGCATGTACCTCGAGGCTGGGGATACAAGGGCCGCCGCCGTTGGCCTTGGTTCCTGAGGAACTTCAAGGCTGGACACTACGCAGTAGTCGTTCGTAATTAGGCGAATCCACCGCCTGATCTGCCGCTGGGCAACCCCTGTGAAATACGTCCCTCGCAGGCGTGGCAGGCACGCACAGCACGGCGGTCGTTGAGTCCGGCGCACCTGTCCCGTGCCTGGGGTCTGGGACTACGTACCTGCTTATCTCAGCTTGAAGCCGTAAGCCGACGAAGCTGGTACCTTGGGTTGAAGAATCTCTGTTGTCTCAACCCTGGACTAGAGAATCTGGATGGGAATTGTTTCAATCACCATTCACAGGATCCACGGCACGGCCTGGGTCTCTCTCATGCTTTCTGTCACATTCTCAGCATTACCATATCAGAACTTCAGTCCAAGATATTGTATCGAGTGTCTCTGTCTGGTCAGTGTGTCAGCGACCGTCGCTAACCTCTTTCATCTTTCGGGGTCCACAGCTCGCGTGCACGGTGCAGAAGGCCAAGCAAATCGGGGATTCTCAAGCTCCATCATCAGACCATCCCACTTTCTACAGTGCGTCCTCACTGCTCAGTGGCAGCTTGCGCTCCGATCGACCGGGTTCACATCGTTCTTGAGCCAGCTACCTTACCCGACAGGGCTACTTTTTTCTTTTCTTTCTTTCCTCTGTAGTCTTGTTCAAACCAAACAACACAACTCTCAACTGCTACAAACCCATCTGTCCAAATCCTTAATCCCGCACATCCCACCGCAAACATGAACACTGTAAGTTCCTCCTCGGCCGTCGCACATGGTTTCAAGTTCTTGGCTAACATCAAGCCTAATTTTAGGTCAAATCATTCTGGTAGGCTTGACTCGTCGTCTCTCGTTCGCAAACCGCTCTCATCGTTGATCAACACCACTGACACCCTTTCGTCTCGCAGGCTTGGATGGGGCTCCCTCTGCGCAGGTACGTCGTCACCTGAGCTTTTTGACTCTTGTCCCAGAACCGCAGCTAACGTATCGCAATGACAGCCGGCGGAGCTGCCTACTACTTCGCTAAGCAGAGCATCAACGCCGATCGTGCAGCCCGCTTCGAGGAGCAGCGCCAGAAGAAGATGATGGTCCAGTCTCTTGAGTACGGCGACAACGTTCCCTCCCAGCCCGGCTCTGCGTCCGCCATGGCCGGAGCTGCGCGCACCGATACCGCCGGCTCCCCCAGCCAGGAGTCCAGCTCCGATCCCGCCCCGACCCGCCACGCTCCGGCGACCGAAGCGCAGAGAGTGGCGGAGAAGAGCAAATACGAAAGTAGTACGCCGTTTAGGAGTACAAAGGGAGATCGATTCTCATAGGCACGGGAACGAGGCGGCGGATGGACCTCGACCGGTCCCGAGCTCGTGTAGTATAATTGTTTGCTCGGCTGGTTTTGGCTGTACATTGTATCATTGAGGACGACACGAAGAAACGATGCCCTATTTCTCGCGTTTGAACTTGTCGGGATGCTTCGCGTTGGTGATTTGGAAAAGCAGTGTCTAATGTCTAGAGTGTGCGAGGCAGCTTGTCAATGATTCATCACATCAACGTCTCCGTTTTTGAATCCAAACACGCATCACCCTCGACGGCGAAAGAAGAACACTCTGGTCATACAAGGAGCTCTTCAATCACCCGCCTATGATTGGTCGTTCTGCAATCGGCGAGGTCTGCGCAATTGCCTCAACCACCAACACCTGAATCCCGTTGGCTTCAAGCATGAGGTGGCCGATCGGCGCAAACCGCTAGGACACGAGCCACTGTTCGCACTGGGCAGATGGGTCCTTCCGGAAGATGCCGCAGAACCCTCAATCCGAGCTAAGCCACATTGGCCGTAAGCACCCAGCTGTCGCGGCCGTTGTAGCTTGTGGCTTTTTTGCTCCTGGCAGCTCTAGCTCAACCTCGACAACCCACTTCAACCTCACCTGTCACTTGTTCGCCTGCTCTCCCAGATCCAATCCCAACCAGCAGGCATGCGACCGGGTCACAATGGCGAACCCTGAGCTAGCAATAGCCAAGGCCTCCTTCAGCGCCATCCTCTTCCGCAAAGAGCCCGTCTCGCTCACCAGGCCTGAGATCGAGAGCTTCCACACCCTCCTCCACGACGCGATACACCAGTGCTCGCCCGCCAACGTTCAGGTTTGACGCCCTCCAACGGCCTCTACTATTGCCGCTGTCCTTTTTCTATCCACCTTCTCTATCTGCCATGTGCGCTCCTCTGTGTGGTTGCAGGTCGACTAAACTCCCGCCGCCTCTCTCTAGAAATGCAAGCGTTGGATCCTCAAGAACTTGGTCCCCTCGCCGGCGCGCGTCACCGCCGTCGGCAAATACCTGGCCGCCCTCTCCAATTCCTTTCCCGATGACGGCAAGACGAAGCCCTCTACGCGGAGGAAGCGTCTGCACATCCTCTACGTCATCAACGACATCCTCTACCATGTCGCCGTGCGCGATCGGGACGCACGCTTCGCGGCAGCCCTGGAAGCCAGCCTGACGCCCCTCCTCCACGGCGCCGCAAAGTTTCCAAACTGCCCCAAACACGCGAAGAAGCTCGAGAATCTACTGGCGCTATGGGAGAAGCAAAAGTACTTTCCCGCGACCGTCATCGATGACCTGCGCGAGACCGTCAAAGAAGCACCTCACGGCGGCAAGGTGTCAAAGGGAGGAGGACAGGGCCAGACGGGGTCGAATCTCGGCGCGAGGCCCGCCAAAGATGCGCCCTACACGATCCCCTCGATCCACGGCGATCCCAACGCGCCCTGGTTCGATCTCCCAGCCGCGAATTGGCTGCCGCACCTTACGCCCAACTCGACGAAGCCCATGAACCCAGACATGATCAAGCCGCTGCAGCTCGCCCCAGGACCGGCGGACAAGGCCCTCGTCAAGGCGGTCAAGGACTTGCTCGCGGACGTCGAAAGGCTCTACAACCCAGGTGCGCCCCCACAGGACGATCAGCAGCAGCAGCACACCGACCTCAGCGAGATGGGCGAGCGCATCGTTCTCGACGAGATCACAGGCGAGGTCGTCGACGGGGAGACGTACTACGGGTGGTCCCGCAGGTTCTGCGAGAAGATGAAACAGCGAAGGAAGAAGACCAAAGGCGGAGGAGCAGCAGACCGCGGCCGCGGGCGATCCGACTCCAGGAGCCGTTCTCGGAGCTCCTCCCGTAGCCGATCCAGCAGAAGCGAGTCCCCACCGGCCTTTAAACGGCGCAGACTGTCGCCGGAGTCGCGGACTCCTAGCCGCAGTCGGAGCCGTGACCGTCGACACAGTCCTGGGAGGGGCAACCGTTACGACTCGAGAGACTATAGCAGGTCCAGGTCCCGGTCAAGATCAAGATCGAGGTCGCGTCCTCGGTACAGATCAAGATCAACCTCGCGCGATCGTGGCCCAGCAAGAGATGGCGATAGGGACAGGGGCCGCGCCAATGCGAGCAGGTCACCACTACCACCATCCGACCGCAACCGGCACTACAATCCTCCAGACTTTGGGGTAGGAGGCCACACCACTGGCTGGGGACAACCGCAACATCACCATCTTCAACCTCCGCCCCCTCCTCCCTCAAGCTACAACCCCTCGCAACCTCAAGCCTTCCCGCCGTACCCCCCGCCACTACCACAAGCGACCGGCGGCTTCGGTCACTTCCCGCCGCCTCCGCCACCGCCTCCGCAAGGCTATAATGGTCAATGGCCGCCGCCGCCGCCTCCACCGCCTCACCTCGGCGGTCCCCCTCCACAGCACGGCTGGGCTCCTCCGCTGCCGGGCCCAGGGGTCCCGCACATGGGTGGCGGGTGGGCTGCACCTCCGCCTCCACCGCAGCAGCAACAGCAGCAGAATCAGTATCAGCAGTACGGACGAGGCAATGGCGGAGGCTACCGTGGGCGCGGAGGAAGGGGCGGAGGCTTCGATCGCGGTAGAGGCGGGTGGTAGTAAAGAGGATAAAGAGAAACCTGTAGATTAGCAAAAAGAATACACGCCATCAACCAGTCCAATGGCTACTGCTGCTCATCCCCTTCACGCGAGTAAAGCGAGCAACGCTCCAAGTGCATTCTGCGTAAGCCGTTTTTGTTACCCAAGTCTAAAATTGTGGCGGAATCTTCGCCTGTACTCATTCATCGTCCAAGACAGGAATCAAGGGGGGTAGACCACCACTTCTCGATTTCTCTCGCGAGCCGTTTTCATCCGCTACCCGGCTCGGGTCGCAGTAAAGCTCACGCAGGAAACGAAAGGGGAAAGCCGTGTCTCCCCCCCAAATTCCGCCCTTTGTACGCCAGTCCTATCTTTTCTCATCGTCCGCCTGGTTGTGCTTCCTTTCGTCTCCCCTTCTTCCCAGCACACCCAGCACAATATCGGTTTTTTTCTTTTCTTCGAACCCCCTCACACCAAAATATTTCACCCCAAAAACGGCGGGCGGGGAAACCACTCGATCTCGAGTCGAGTCTGTATTCCACGCAAAAGAGAAAAAACAAAAGAAGTGACATCATGAAAATTAAGTATGTTCCCGGGGGCGGCGAGGCCCCATCCCTAGAGCACGGAAGCCTTTCTTTCCCTCCGCCTTGAGTCGTTTCCTGGGTGATCCTCTGAATCATTCCCTCCAGCATACAACTCATGCATGAGTTTCCCCTTTTAAAAAAAAAATTCCCCCCTCAACCGGTTGAAGGCGTATCATTCAGTGATGTCGGTCCCCGTCATGACTCCTCGTCCGCCTCGGCCTTTTCTTCGCCGTTCTCTTCCGCGTCCTACAGTTCGTCACGTTAATCCATGACCCAAAAGGTAATGCTGCGTCACGAACAGAAAGCAGAGCAAAGGCACGCCGAGCAGGGGCAAATGACACAGGTAAAATCATGCGTGGCTGTGGGCTGATCATACCGAGTCTTGTTGCTCTTGCCGACGATCCCTGCGATCTCCATCCTGCAGCTTAAGAGAATCTAGTCGCTTCTGGTTGTCTTCGGTGCCGTCAACTTCGTCGACGCGGGAAAGGGACCCGGCGTGGGCTCTACCCGCAGTCGGTGCGCCGTTTGCCGATCGCCTCTGCTCGGCCTGGTCTGAGATTGAAGCCCATTTCCTCTCGCGCAAGGCTTCTCTGGCTGCGGCGCTGTTCTGCTGCTCGGTGTAGTCGTGAGAGCAGTCATCGAATAGTTGGGGGTTGATCTCCATGAACAGCTTCATGGCGTTGTAAACCATGCCGTGAATGGTGCTGTGGATGGTTAGCGGGTTCCATGTCTATCGAGCGTGTGTAACTCACCGGTTCCAGTGGCCCTTTGAGTTTTCGTAGAGCGGCGCAAACATGATGGGCAGGATGATCTCAACATTGTCGCTGACGAGGTTGCAAAAGTACTCGTTGTTCCAGAAGTAAAGGGCTCGCTCTGCCACCTGGAAGTGGGGGCTGGCGACAGACTTGGCGAGTTGGTGGAAAAGAGGCTCCTGAACCTTGGCAAATTCGGCGGGATCCATGACTTCGAAGATATCTTCGACCTCGTTAAGGAACATCACCTCTTTTGTGCTGTTGACCTTGGGCCAGTATCGCAAGAGGCCGAGCACGACCTACACGTGTTAGTTCAGTCCACGACGGAATCACCGGGGGGCTCACCTCTTCCGTCAGTGACGCGTCCTTTTCGAGGAACTGGACAATGCAGTATGCCAGCTGAGGGTGGTACATGCTGAGACTCTTGACTTTGTGCAATGGTATCAACACCCTCGTCAAGAAGGTCTTGTGCTCCTCCTTCAGCGGCAAGGCAAAACCGTTGATAATGGATCCGAGTATCTCCAAAAGTTCGGCGATGCCATTGAATCTTTCCGTCTCGTAGGTGAATTGGAAGAAAACATTGTTGATGGAGCGACGGATGAAGGACCGGAGGTTGAGGAATTTGCCGTAGATTCGGTGCAGGGTTGTCTTGAGGAAGTCCCTCTCGCGCGGGTCCTCGGAGTCGAAAAGCTCTAGGAGCTGGAGGACGAAGCTGTGGTCAATGTAGGCTTTGGCAATGTTGGTGTTGAAGTCCTGGCTCTCGATGAAGCGGAGGAAGAACTCGTAAACGACCTGGATATGGGGCCATGCAACCTCCAGGACGGGCTCGTCTTCCTCGGGATCGAACGCTTCACCCTGGGGGTTCATCGGCGGGGGGATAGGTCGGAAGAGGTTCTTGGCAAACATTTCAACGACTCTGGGGTACATTGGTTCCGTAATGACTTGGCGGTTGTTAGCTACGTAGTCGAGCAGCTCGTGGAGCGCCAATCGCTTGATCTCCTTGGACTTCATGTCACCGCTAGCATCGTTGAAGTCAAAGATGACGTTGCACTGGTCAATCTTTTGCATAAACAGCTCCTGGCGACGGTTAGGGGGCACTTCGTGGAAGCCGGGAAGCTTCTCGAGCTCGCGGTGAGCAGAGATGTCGAATCTCGAAGAGTGCTGTCGCTTGGGTGTCCTCAGACCCTCAGGGACGTCCTTGGGGGTCTGGTGGAGGCGGTCGAACATGAGCGACTTGGTGCCGGCCTTGGGGGGCGCGAGATCGTGCGGCATGGTCTCCGCTGCACCGGGAGGTGGAACATGCTGGGGGTGTCAGCGATCAGCGACGTCAACAACAACATGACGATGTCTTACCGGAGCACTGGGGCTGATGATGACAGTGGGCGGCAAAGTTCCATGACGGCCTGGAGAACCTCCACCGTTAGCACCTTGGGCTGCACCCGCAGAGCTGAATCGGTCGGCACCTTGCTGGTTGCTCAATGGAGAGGGCTGGTTCGCGGTGCCGTGCTCTCCGCCGGCGTTGTTAGGAGGCAGGGGCTTGTTGCGGGCGTCGGCGAGGTTCGTGGTGGAGGACGAGGGTGTCGGGTTGGGTGATTGGTTGGCATCTCGGCCTGAGCCAGCACCGCCGGGGGATGCGGTGCCATCTTTGGCGTCCTTGTTCTTCTTAGGCTTATTGGGGTCTTTGCCGCGCGAGAGCTGAGCATGCTGGGTTGTCAATATCGTGTTCAACAGCGGGATTGGGCTTCAGGGGCCCGGGTATTGACGGAGAACTCACCACCCTCTGGCTGAAGCGCTTCATTGTGGACGTCACTGTAGTGTCCCTCTCCGTGGGGCGACAGACTCGCCGACTCGAAAGCTGCAACTAGAGACAGTAAACCGCAATGGACGTAGGTCCAACGATTCGGGATATGGAGGAGCGCAGGGCGAAGGACGGTCGAGGTGCAGGTGGTGCTGCAGAGGGTAGTATCGGCCGGGTCGTCGAATGTGGGCAGTCGATGCGGGCGGATTGGTAGACGGCCCGGATGGTGAGCTGCGCAGTGAATGAAAGGTTGATGCGTGGCGTGGGCGCGGTGGGAGTCTAGGTGGTAGCGAGCGCGTCGGCAGATCGATGTTGACGTGATGATGAAAGGAGGGCGTGAGCGTCGCTGTCGCTGTCGCTGTCGCTGTTGCTCGGCGAGGGCTGGGGTTGGGTTGTCAGGAAGGCGTCGCTTCTGGATGCGAAGGGCAGGGGGAAGCTAGAGTGTCGGGTTGGCGGGTGAGTTGCGACAAGGGAACGACCCATCAAAAGTTGGCAGATGAAGGGAAGTTTTGAGCGATCGGGCAGCGAAAGGAAGAGAGCCAGACGCGAGAGGTTCTTGAGAAGGTAGATGGGGGGTGGAATCTCTGGATCGTCGGTAAAGCTGAAGTTGTTTGCGGGGCCCAGGTGTGAAGTGTGAGACGACGACGCGGGACCAGAAAGCCGACCTCCCCTAACGTGCTAGCGGCGGTGGAAATATTAAGGTAGAGAGCGAGAGACTGAGGTGCTGGTGGACAGCTGGAGACAGCCCAGTGGTGCGCGACAGCCAGCCAGGAACAGGCCTTGACACTGGGAGGGCTGTTGACGCGGGGCGGTAGGGGTTGGAGTTGGAATCCGAGGGGGATAGAAAGAGTTCAGATAAGGCAAATTTGACAGTTGTTCAATGACAGAATGGGTTTGGAAGAAGAAGAAGAAGTGGTGTTGGGAATGCGCATTGGGACTCCAGAGAGAGGCACGCAGTCGGCATATGGTGCTGTTGTAAGAGGGGACAGGAGGGATGAGGTTGACGAGTGGAGGTCGAGGCTGTGGGCAGACCGCAGTGGACAGTGGAAGGTGTGGTCTACCTAGGTGGTGCTTTCCTTCCCGTCTGCATCAGCAACCCAACTGGACAGACTGCAGCATACCACAATCGCACCTACTGTGCAGGAATTGGGTGGGAACCGCGAGTGGGTTTTGGGCTGTTGAACTGGCACACTGGCACACTGAGGATACAGTACAGTCGCTGCGAGGACCACAACAGGGCAGGTCACCACGAAGCAGCAGCGGCAGGCGTGCAGGACCGACCGCAGGTGCTATGCAGAACGGATGGGGTAAAGGGGACTTTGGTACCTCCCTACTGCGAATAATGACAACTGTCACCGACTGCCAAAGACTGGTGGTTGTGCACGGATCCTCTTTGGATTAGGTAAGATAAGTCGCCCTCGTCTAGTTGGACAGCTTGGGGTGGTGTCTCTTCATCTTTGACGAACTCTGATTAGCGAAGTGAGAGCTGGACCCTGGAGCTCAATTTCTCCTGACGGCCGTAGTGTTATTCCGGAGGATTTTGACGGGTCCGGGTCGGGTCACTGCACCTCTTTGGCCCCCACAGACCATCTCCACACAAAGACATCACAATGCACACAGAGCCAAAGGTCATGACAGCACACTGCCAAGCCACGCACCCAAAGTGCCAAACTGAAGAAAAAGGGTCCCGTTTCGTTTGAGCCGTGTCATTCCAGACTAGACACACACTGTGATAACATCACTCCTGCTACGCATCTGGATAGGTACAGTATGTACTAAAAGCGCTGCAAGTCACCTGCTAGCCCTTGCAGGGACCTCTCCTTGGGACGCATCCCGCCATGTGGGCATCATCACATCACCATGGGGCCCAAGCTGCCTCAGAAACAACCGTCGCCCAGTTCTTCGGGAACAACTCTACAACTGATCAACATTGGACGAAAAAAGGGCCAGCTGAGCCATCTGAAACGCGAATACGTCCGTCTCCGTTCCTGTGAGACTCTACATCGCTGTAAATAGAGTTGATGGGGTTTCTTTGATGGGAAAATCGTCGCGTGTCTTTCACATCCTTATCTGTGTCTGAGACGACATTCATCTGATGTCTCTTCAGTGATGCCATATTAAATCCAGCGAGACGTACACTTCGTGACAACTTTTTATCGGTTTCCATCGCGCCTGCCATTGCGCGAGCTCTACAGTGCAGGGGCTCCATGCCGCCCAGAGCACCCACTGAAAATGCAGTGACCATTCGGGACGGGCTACACTTCGCACCGTGCATCAATTCAACTTCAGTCGCTCAGGACGGCATCAAAATTCCAGTGACAGCCACAGGGTGACCAGAACGGCATTCGGCCTGGACTTTGGTCTCGCCAAGCGCTTCTCCTGAGACATCTTCCATTACACAGTCTTCCACGGCTTCCAAGTCGGAAGCAGCCAATCAATTGGCTCCGACTGATTAACCACCACCGAACCTCAGCCCAAGTGTGTTGATGGACCCCAACATGCAAGCCGTCGCCATGGACACCCAGGACGAACCCGTCAATGATGAGACGACGCAAGAAGGCGTCATCGTGGATGCGGCCCCAAAAGAGACGCGCAGTGGCCCATCACCATCCAGCAAAGACAGCAGCAACTCGGCACCCCGATTCTCAATCCCCAAGAGGACCATGGGCGCTGTCGAAATCCCCATGATTGTCATGAACCTGGATCGGACAGAAAAGGCGTTTGGCAACGTCTCGTCTTTTCAGAATGTGTGTGTCGCGGCGACCTCGAGGGTGTCGGTCTGATACTGACGCCATGCCCAGATCCTTGACAGTGAGCGCAACACAATCCCATTCTATCTCAACCCAGAGAGCCCTTTCCGCAGACCCATCATGTCTCACAGCGCTACGAGCCACAATGTGGTCTTGAAGGTCACGGTTCCGAAGCGGACCGGCAGGAAAAGAAAGAGAGGGACGGACGGGCTGTGGGAAGGTGAAGTCGACATGCGGGATGTGCCCAGGGCCAGCCCAACAGCCGAGGCGATTTACTCCAGGTCGCGGCTGGACAATCCAAAGCTCCTGCGGCGGAAAATGCGAGACAACATCGACAGTTACGGTGTAGAAGCCGTCGGCGTCATTAAACACACCCACCGCTTCCGAGGTGAGGACATCCGCATCATCGACTCGTTGGCCCGAACTGACAAGAGACAGGCATGGCGGATTTCCACTGGGGCCTCGAGCAGTCTCCTTTCATTTCGAGGTTCATGAACCAGGTCATGCCTGGCGACAGTAAGTCGAGCTTCAGTGCTGGCCGAGTCGTACCTAACAAGCCACAGTCACCAAGATGAGGGACTTCAAGTTCATTGACGGCGTCGACAAGGGGCCAAACGTCGACATTGTGCCGCCGCCCGTGTGGACGCCAATGACGCTCCCCTTCATCTACAACTACTCCCAAAATCCATATGTCCGCACCGAGCTCGACCAGACAGGCCAGGCGCAGCTCATCAACACCCAGTTGCCCACTCTCATCGGCTACTTCCTCAAAGCAGACCAGTATCCCATTCCGCCTGGCCCGCAAACCCCTTACGACGGCTCCGACGAGGAGGTCACCTACTGCATAGCCCGCATGCTGGAGGCGATGGAAGAGCGGCCCATCTGGACGCGCCGGTCCCTGATGAACAAGCTCGGGTCCGTCGTCCGCAACGCCAACGTCATGAAGCGCTGCGTCGGCTACGTCGGCTACCAATTCCGGGGCGGGCCCTGGCGCGATGCCATCATCAAGTACGGCGTCGACCCGCGCAACGATCCCTCCTTCCGAACGTACCAGACAATGATCTTCAACATGCGCAAGCTCCAGGCTGGACACATTGGCGAGACATGGCACGCTATCCGCAGCCTGCGCACCGAACAGCGCCAGCCCCAGGGTGACAACCACGAGTCCCACGTCTTTGACGGCAAGTCCTACTGGACCGACGGCAAGGTCTGGCAGATTTGCGACATTACCGATCCCCTGATTGCAAACATCTTTGCCACGGCGCCGCAGCGGCCCGAGGTCGACATCTACAACAGCGGCTGGTACCACCAGGGCACGTGGGCCAAGGTCAAGGGCATCATGAAGACCAAGATGATTGCGATCCAGTTTGGGCGCAAGCTCACGGACGACGACTTTGCCGGCATCTACGAGGTGCGCGACACAACGCCGCCGCCGGGTTCCTCGAGCGTTCACGTACCGCTGCCCGACCTCGAGCTCACCGATGCCGAGAAGCGCGTGCTGTACGGCCGACGGTTCAAGGAGCCAAAGAAGAAGCGCAAGGGCACCGCGTACCGCGTCACTAAGTCTAACGGGCCGCGGGGTGTCGCTGCCGCCGCCGCCGCCGCGGGGCGCAAGGCTGCCGGTAAGGAGGATGAGCTCAGCGCGGAGGACAGTGACGAGGACGACAGCGAGGAAGACATTGACTATGATGGCGATGCAGATTACGAGCCCAAGAGGCGGGTCTTTGCACCCGTACCTGGGCTTGATGAGGGTATGGAGGATGAGGAGGAGGAGGAGGAGGGGCTGGAGGAGGAGTACGGTGACGAGGACGATGATGGAGAGGGCTACGGGTATGACGACGACGGTGAGAGGTATGATGAGTACGATGAGGGGCTCGTCGGAGAGCCAGTCGTCTATGGTGGTGCTCGTGAGCGTGAGCGGCGCGGCGTTCGGTTTGCAGACCAGCCTGGCGATACGGACGTGGATGCGGCGTATCCCTCGGAAGTCCTGCCTTGATGAGAATAGGGGTATGTCAGTGTAAGTGGTTGTAAGCCCTCGGCCCAGAGATGATCACAGTGGTTTAGGTTTGGTTCAAAGCTGAAGCAGAGAAGTCCTGGCAACGGGTCATGCTGTATTATGCTGTTTACAAACTAGGCCAAATCCCCCATGTCGGATATATTCCCATGCCCATGTCTTATGCTACCGTATTCCGTTGAAGCACTCCCAGAAGCCTCAGGGTCGGGAGACAAAAAAAATATTTTTACCAGGCCTAAACTGATGCGGCAACGAAGACCGCACAAAACGTATATGTGAGAGAGACCGCGAGAGAGACACCACGAGGGGGGAAGACAGAGAGAGAAAGATCCTCACTGCACCCTAAGCACCTTGGTCTTATTCTCCTTCTGCTGCCTCATCCCCTCCACCCACGCCGCCGTCTCCCGCAGCGCCCGCCGAGGATCCTTTTTCCGCTTCAGCAGGAACCCCTGAATCTCGGCCGGGCTGAAGAGGCCGTCGGGGATCAGGGCGCCAAAGTCGTCGGCGATGCGGCCCAGCTCCTCGCCATCGAACTCGTGGCGCTTCTTCTCGGCTGCTGCCGCCGCCGCTGCCTCTGGTGACGACGATGAGGAGGAGGAGGAGGAGCAGGCTTGGTCTGCGGGTGAAGGGAAAGAAGACTGCGTAGCCGAAGGAGTCGAAGGCGCTGATGCGGACAAGGGTGTGGCACTCGACGAAGAACCCGCACTCCCATTCCCGCTCCCATTCACAACAATACTCGGCTTGGGATTCGTAGGCGGCGCCACGTGCCCGTCGACCCTCTTGGCCGGACTCGCCCCGTCGGCCTCGTACATGCGCTGAAACAGCTCCGTCGCCTGCGCCGGCGTGGCATTGGTGAAGCCGACCTGCAGATCCACCCGGCCGGGCCGGATGAGCGCCTCGTCGAGGGATTCGGGCTTGTTGGTCGTCATGACGAGGATGCGGCCTTCTTGGGACGCGACGCCGTCGATGGCGTTGAGGAGCCCAGAGAGGGAGATGCCCTTTTTATCGTCTTTGGATTCTTTTTTCAGGGCACGGGCGAGGTCCGAGACTTTCCAGTCGTCTTTGTTTGTTGCTGCTGAGGCCTTTTTGCTGTTCTCGTCTTTGGTGTTGTCCTTGTTGTTGCTGGATTTATTGTCACTTTCTTTCGTGCCGTTGGGGCCTCCGGCAGCACTACCACCACCAGAGCCATCAGTCTCGTCTTCGACACGCGCGAGACCCGCGGTATCGATATCCTCTAGCAGAACAACACACCGCCTCGGCAGCGAATTAAACAACGTCCCCAGATCCTCCTCCGTCAACGTCGGCTCCAACAGCGAAATTACAAAAATATCAAGCCCAAACACGCCCGCCAGCGCAAACGACAAACTCGTCTTCCCCGTGCCCGGCGGGCCGTAAAACAAATACCCCCTCCGTAACGGAATCCCACGGTTCGCGTACCACCGCGGCGTCGCGGGGTGCAAGTACTCATTCATGTCAGCCATGACCTGCGCCTTTTGCCGCGGATCCAACACGACGGTGCGCATCGGCCGGACGGGCCGGTTGGCGACCTGGCTCCAGTTGTACCGTCCTCCGTAGCGGCGCATCGGCGCCGGGCTGGGCCGTTTGATGGTTGTGCGGGCGTAGTGGTCCTGGTAGTAGAATTCCTTGACGAAGCGGAGGAGGTCCTTGATGGGCGATGGGTTGCGGCCGAAGCAGGAGACGATGAGGTCTTCTTCTTTGCGGAACGTGCCGTAGTTTGATTCGCCGTCAAAGACGGACTGTTGTTTGCGGTGGAGGCGGAAGTAGCGGTTCTTGTACCAGAAGCCGTGGACGCCGACGGCGGGGACGTATCGTGGGGGCTTGTAATTCGGTGTTAGTTACGGCTGAACACTATGGTAATATGGTAAAAAGGGGGGGGGGGGGGA
>JFFI01000057.1:21791-32240 GCA_001563125.1 Colletotrichum salicis
CTTGATTCGAAAAGTTGAGAAACTCCGTCGCGCCGCTCCCGCTCCCGGCAATCGTCCTCGTCTGCAGCGCCTCGAGCTCCTCCTCCTCCTCCCACGCCGTCTTGCTCACCGTCTCGGCCGTCAGCGAGCGGGAACTCGCCATCAGCGGCTGGAGCGCCAACCACTTCATCATGTGCGTGTAAATCTCGTCCGTGCTCGAGATGTGGATGGAGCTCATGAAATTGTCCTGGATGAGACGGAAGACGGCGCCGTAGGCCTGGCGGACGACGCGGTTCGCGGCCCAGAAGAAACCCGCCAGCGTCAGAATCAGCGTCGGGTCGATGCCGAGGTTGGAGCCGATCATTTGGTACAGGAGCATCAGGGAGCGGACGACGGGGTTGAATTGTCCACCGAGCATGGGCAGCAGACTCTCCATCATCTTGTTATTGCCTGCTGCGTAGCCTCCTCGTCCGCCCGTCATGTTCTCCGCCATGGCGGTTAGGTTGCCTTTAAAGAGGGTTGAAAAGTCCATCTTACTTAGGTCTATCATGGCGATTGGGTGGCAAGGGGATAGCTTGGGTTGACAAGATGGATGCAGACGCCCTGCTTGTTTATATATGTTGACAGAGACAACTAGGCGCCAGAGGCAGAAGTAGTAGAGTTGTGGATTCAAAGAGTGGGCGTTGAAAGAGGCAACTCGAGTGAGCCGCGTATCTAGTTAGGCAATCGTCGTATTCGTGCCCAATCCAGAATCTGAACAACGGGAAAAGTCCTTTGCATAACAGAGCAACTAAGAGTACGCGCCACACTGTAGCCTTGCAGTCGACTCTGCAGAGTCTGACAGAGTCGGAATCCGAGACTGCGGAGGTAAGCAGAGTTGCCTGGAGTGGCGAATGAATTCACGGCCATTGTCATGAGCGCGGCACGGTGAACTAGACTAGGACCAATTTGCGGCTCTGTGATTGACCCGATGCAACGGCTCTAAACAGGTGACTACACAACAGAGACCTGAAGTGTGTGGGGGAGTGTACGTCGTTGTGTCAGCATCATCAGTCGTTTTGCTGTAAGATGCTCGGGATAGGAATCGATTGGTCTAGCCTTGCAGACCCAAGAGAAACCCACATTCGCGGCAAGCAGTGGAAGAGAACCTGTGCTGCTGTACCGGTGATCAAGGTTGCACTTGCAGTTGGAGTGTTATGTCCGGGATAGCCAACTTGCGAATCAACCAAGTCACATGTGACTCATAAGATCTAGATCTTTGCAAAGACTGAGACACAAACATCCCAGCAAACTACAGTGATTGTTCATCAGAGTTGGGATGGCAAAAGGGCCGGCTCCGAGAGACTTTCAAGTTCAAGACCGAGTTGCATTGTCTCTGTTGACGCTAAGAGGGGGCGAAAGATACGAAGAGAAGTTGTATGAGTCAACGTTGACAGGGTCCAGCACCCCCCCCAGTGGCGGGCTTGAGTCTTGAGGCCGCCGCAGTTCCACGCCCGTGTGGCTAAGGGCGCTGGGCCGTTTCTGGCCGTCACTGCATGCTTCTGCTAGTGGAGGCCTCAGGCAGATACCGTCTTATCCGGGTAACGGTATACACGGTCGGGCAGGGTCCATTTTACCCGGCGCCGGTGGCGACTGCAGCCGGCCCGGACACTGTTGACCTTCCGGCTGCCGGATGATGGAGTGAACTAGCACAATGAGATTATATTATGTGGCAGCATCGCGAGTCGACTATTCTTTGTCCGTAATTATTTCCAGCAGCATGGGCAATGATCCAGACGCCTCCCTATGCCAAATCCAACAGTCTTTCTCAAGTCCCTAGTCACTCCTGTCCGCTCAGTCCCGTCAGCTTGATCGTCCCAGATTCGCCATCTTTCCTTCTACTCACATCTACTTGAGATAGCACTGCAGCGCACACCTGCCGCCACCCCAGTTGTTGCTAACATGCTTAAACTTGCCCCCCTCGTTCCTCCCAGCCCGCGCGCAGGGCATGTCGCAGTCCGAGTCCTTGTAGGGGTCGCTGCCGCCATTGGCATCGTTGCAGTTGTACCACGCCGCGACGCTGAGCTTCTCGTACTTGCACAGCGGGTCTTCGCTAATGAGCTCCATTGACTTAACGCCGACGACGCCGAGAGCGAAGAGGACGGTGGTGAACTTCATGTTAGCCCAAAGGGGGGAGAGAGACGGGGAGATGTAGAGATAGAATTGCTTAGGTTTTGGATGTAGAGCAATACCTTTTGAGTCTAATGTGTTAGTTCCTGTGAATCGAAGCGCTTTTATATGAACTCATTGGATTCGGGTTGCTCCCACTTCCCTATGTCAACTCAGCGCAACCGTAGTTGCGTAGATCACAACTAAGTCTATCAAACTTAAAATAGAGTGACTACAGGATACTAGTATACGCAGCTACTCATAAACGTTCCCTGCACCTGTACCTGGTTATTTTCCGTATCGTGAAAGGGGCCAGTCAAGGCAAAAAAGAATACTCCGTAGGTGGATGAAAGTACAACTTCTTCAAGGGGCAGGGCGCACGCGAGTCGTGTCTAATCTTCCAAGTGGAACTCTTCAAGACCTATACGGCCCTAAAGACCCTGAAAACGCCCCAGGAACGGACCCGAGGGCACAATACGCGTGTTCTACTGGTTGATAATGGGCCCCAGACTCTGAGCGGCTGCACACCATGGAAATTCACGAGTCATTGTGAGTGCTCGACTTCGTATTAGGTCCACTACGCGAAGAATTACTTCAATATCGATACGGGGGGATCCCAGAATGGGCATTTGCTCAAGGGGTGAAGAGAGGTGACGTCTTTGACCTTGGATGACTGGAGATTTCCGGTCGTCAGAGCCGTCTCCGGCATCTGAACTACAATTGCTCGACGTCCGGCATGTCGAGTTTCTGGGGCTTTCCCAACAAGTTCATTTAGCGACGACACTGATCTCCCCGTGCCACGAGAATGTGATGGCAGTACGTGCTTTTCGCGGTAGACCTACTTTGTGCACCACCATGCGATCCGAGAATGACTACTGGACTCTGGGCGAGTACCAAAAATGGCGGGGCTTTCTTTTTTCTGCTGAGCTTCCAGAAGTAGAGACTACGGAAAAGACATCACTTGTAGTCTTTGGGGCTTTGGCAACACGCTTCATGGCATCTGTCGATTTACCTCCTCGACCCGAACAGAGAGTCATCAGCTTCAGCTACTTTCGGCATTGCTACCAGGGCCTTCACCGCTCTACATTCACCTCGCAAATACCCTCTTGCTTATTGTCACAGTAATATCCAGGCCTGCCATGAGAGGCTTGCTCGAAAGCGATTCTTCTCCGCAGACAGGGAGGGGCGACTACCGAAAAGACACATCTCTGTCCTAGGGTACTACCTCGTCCAACCTACGAGGTTCTCCTGCCTAGGTATCATGTTCGAATCTCATGAACTCGATCCGAATCAGGGCATTCTTTAACCCTCCCGCCCGCTAAACGCTGTAGACTGGTCGCTGATGACCATGGTCTCCGAGCGGACGCCAGGCCATCGACAGACTTCCTACCAAAGAGCACAATCTAACCACCAAAGCCACACTCTTCGCCAGCCATCGACCAAGCCGGGGAAGTCAACGAAGTTCGTGGAGTGCCGGAGCCGAACACACTTCCTGGGATTGTCTTGCTTTCGCTGAAGTGCCCTGACATCAGTTTGCAACACGCCAATCTGGTCTTCCTTGCGCCGGGCGTATTCTTGGAACTTCGCCTTCTGGAGTTCGATCTGACCTCTAAGGTACTTCTCGTGCGAGTTGGATGCCTCCCGACAGATGTCGGCGTCGCGGACGTATAACCGGCGGGGCTAGTAGTCGAGATCAGCCTCACTTGCTCCCTCGACCGTCCACGAACTCTCGTACTCTGCCAGGTATTCTTAGGAGTATACGTATTGACGGGAGGGCATGCAGTGGGAAAGAACTTTCTCTGCGTCCCAATCAGTGACACCCACGGTCCTTATCCTCTCGCCTGAGCACCTCGGCGCCGCCGCTTGGAAGGCGTACATATCACGCCTCAAGTCACACGCCCATATAGACGTGCGCGTAGCAGACGAAGCCCATCTGATCTTTGACTCACAGACGGGCAGCGGCTTCCGCCCATGGATGCTGGAGCTAGGAGCGCTTACGGCTGAGATCTGTCTCCGGCGAATCTTCATCACGGCCACCCTCCCAGCATGACGACTTTCTCTAGGACTACCAAATTCCCCCTAACCCGGTCATCGTGCGAAGCTACTGAATGTACGCCGGTCGGCCATGAGACCGATCTGACAAAGCGTCGCGACTTCAGAAATACTTCGCTTGCCGCGATGCATGCAAAGAAGACCGGTGAATTTATGATTGGGGTTCTTCTGGAACTACGTGAGATCATAAAGGAGCTCCATTACTGCTAGCCGAGACTGTAGTATGAACGAGAAGCTTCGTAAGTTGGTCGCCTTCCCTCCCACCCAGAGAGAGAAGGTGGTAGCTTGAGCTCCTCTCAGCTCTTCCGCATAGCTTTGGTCACCATTGAGAAGGGTATAGCTAGCTCTGCACTTGAGGGTTTGCCGGAACGGTGTAGTCTCCAAGAAGGGCAACCACATTAGGGAAGGTTTGATTACCATGAAGGTGGCTTATTGACCTCGTTCGACATACCGCATGCTCTGTCTACCTTGCATATACCTCTCAGAAATTTGAGTGAGGCCGGTACGTCTTTTATATTGCCAGGAACAAGCACCCTTGAGACTCGCGTGCTTCTTACTCCAGTCTTATGACACATCGTGAATTGGTAATTACCATAAGTGAGTATCCTCATCCAAGATCCAGGAACGTCCTTCAGGGCCTCTGCCAATTCATGACATACTAAGGTGAATATATCGAGACGAAAAGTCCGTGACTATACCTGAGGAGGGAACCATAACGCCGCTGCCCCGTACATATACGTCCGTGGTACCTGCCATCGTGATTGATTGACAATTGACGGCGGTGTTGAGTAGGCGTTGCAGAAGGGGTGGAACAAGATGTCAGCCGAATGTGGCGATGAGACGAAGCAACGAGATGAGAAAGTAGTCGGGATGAGGCTGGAGATGGTAAGACTAATGATTGTCAGTTGTGTCTCCCTGGGCATCTAGAGACCTCCCTTGTCCGCCTAGTATTCAATGGAGTATCAGTATCAAAGGGAGGCGGAGAGTGCGAAAAGACAATCCTATACGTCTGCCAAGGAATTATCAAGTAGCCATATACTCATTTTACATCCAAAGGCAGGCAGGACCAAAAGAGGGACGGACTGTCGGCTTGTCGGAAACACTTGGAAACTGGGATTAATGGTATACGTGGAGGGAGTCTGTATTTCTGAGAAGAAACCTTGTAGGCTTTTATCAGTGCGGGCAGCCCCTCGAAGACGTGGTTTCTACCATGTTTTTTGCGAGACAGACTCTCTGCGAATGCCATTCATCTAGTCTCGGAGACTTCTATCCAGCAGAAGACCTCAATCTCAGGCTGATCAGATCTTATTTGTTAACTTAATAAGCCAAATCAAAGCTGACATCTACACACCGGCCATGCGGAATATAGACGCTCAGGTACTCGCTGGCGAGGATATCTCTCGCTGTTCTTGCCCGGGCTCAGATACAGCAGCATATCACCTTGGTACACATTTTTCATACGTAAGACCGTCTGCTAGGGCGTTCATATTCAAGCAGGGCCATGTCAACAAGTACGAAGTTGTCTAATCTTGGACATGCTCAACCTTAGCACATACGATACAACAACGAGCCGCTCTCCAAGCTTGTTGATTGTGACAGATGCCTCAATTCAAGGGGTTCATGATTGACCTCCATACACTGCGGCTTGACCAGAACCCTCGACAGGTTGAGCTACTCGTACAGCCGCGTCACAAGTTGACTCGGAGCAACGGCAATCGGACATCGCAGCTCCCCTGAAACACCGAAGTCGTTGCCTTCTCTGATCTTCATCGATTCAAAAGTCAACTCAGGCATCGACGGCTTTGTGGTCATAAATATAACACATCAGTATGCGAGAATGCCCCCTTACCAGGCTGTCTTACACCAAAGCAAGTCTACTCAATGCATCGCAGACAAACCATAGGTCCACCATGACGTGAAGTTTGCGCTGTGAAACTCTCTCCGAATCCCACCTTGAGCTGGTTTATCCAGACGGAGTGTCTGTATCGACGAGCAAACAATCGATGATGTCTTTCGATCGGCGCCGTTCCATCCGTTATCTTTCACATACTTCGCATCGAGTTCCCCAAAAAAGCAAAGCCCAGAAGACAAGAAACCTTCACCATGGCAATCCGGCTATTGCAACCTGAGCGAAGTATCAAAAGGGCCAATTCGAGTCAGCACATCATCAGTCCATCCGAGTCAACCATCTCGTTACCATCTTACAACTCCCGCAAGGATCAAACTCGGTCTTTGCGGTCTAGACCGGATTTGGGTTTTTTTTTTCTTTTTCCACTGCTCCCCCTTTCTAAAAGAAGAAAGTAAAAATACTCCGAGGACAAACTTCTGCCATCCAATCCAAAAAGCAAAGCATGACCCTTTTTTGCAATTTACAAACCAACAGTTTCAGGGACGAACTAGCCTGGTCTTCTTGATAAACCCCAACTATCCCAAAACTCAATGGAACTTCAATGACCCATTGATCCCCGTCAGGAAAATCCCCTAAAATCCAGCCTACATGAACACCCTCTGATCTTTCCATCAAACCCAAACGTCCGTCGATATTCTTATTCCGTTAGCCACACATCATCAATCCAAGCTCCCCGTGCCCACTCCAACCCGTCATCAAAAGAATGCTCCGAAAACCCACATCGTCGACCGTTGACCCAAAGAAACTCTCAAAGACATTAATAACTCTCAAACATATCCCCCCCTTTTTTCGCTTCCACTTCTCTCGCCCTCCACCAAAAGACAAACCCCGTTCCACACCCCCGGTATCACTCATACACGCCAACATCCGCCCCTCCTCCAACATCGTGGGCTCCACATCCCGTCGATGAGCGTAACCACAGCAGGCCATCGAACCGAGCAACCACACGCAGAAAACAAAACCTCAACCCATGATCCCAGTCCAGTCCGCTTCCCTAACCTCCCCATGATCCCTCATCCCCGCTAGACTCGTTGCCGATGGGAGAGTAGAGACCTCCATCTACGCAAGACTCCGTTTAATCTCCCCTACTCGTCGTCGTCGCTCAAACGAAACACGCCAACGCGTCAACTTACGTAGGCAAACTTGCGTGTTGGAGTTGTGTCTTCCCGCACCCTCCCTCGGACAATGTGCACTCTCTTACTGATGTCCTCGAGACATGCTACTCACTGAGACAATTGGACATGAAAATCAAACTCGAGTCGGCCGCCGGGTCTTACACCAGCTTTCGAACGGAAGCTATCCCCATCAGAATAACGGCCGAAAGCGCCATGAACCTCTACATCTCAAGTCCCCTTCAAATATACAGCATCCCGGCAGGAACATCCTTCCATGCCAGCCGCGCGGCCAAGGATACTACAGCAAAGCATCCGCAATAGACAAACGCAACACTGTACTCCGTAGCTTCTTACCATGCGCCACCAGACCACTTGAACCACGAGGATGAAGCTGGGAGCAGTGCTCCATGTTAGAAAGCCAGACACGCGAGCCAAGACATGTCAATGGGCCCATTCACCACGGCAAAGGGACATAATGCCCTCAAGGTCGCAATCTACATGCTTCATCAACGATCCCACAGCCTTTCCCACTGAACCCACCGCGATCATACCACATCATCTTGGGGGGGGGGGAGTGATGGGAAACTCTCCGGCTCCGCCGTCCCGGTCCTTGTTTCTGGGAAGGCCCACAGAGTCTGCAGTTGGTCCGCAAGTTCATCTGTATAGACACCCATGAACCATGGCATCTCATCTCCCACCAGGGCCACAGCTAACTAACAGACCCAAACATGCTATGCGACATCTCATCTCCTCCGCATCTCGTCAATATCGCTCGGCAACGGCATTTGGGATGTCAGAAAACCTTAGCAAACCCGGCTATCATCGTAGGGAGCAATGGCAAGGTTAGGAAATGCAAGATTAAGCGCACCGAATACATTGATCGCCCGAGTCTATTCCTCTCTAATGTCCCCCTCTGTTGCCTCGAATGCGGATCCCAACGCTATGGATCAATGTTGAGATCTCCAGGGAAAGCTAGATAAACTGTAAAGACAGATAGATACGCGAACTTTTGGTGATAATCAGAAATTCAGATACCTCTGTAGTAGCATTGCTGAGCCACCTCGGCTTGCTCAATTCACATGCGCGTTTCCTCAAGCTACGCCATATGCTACACATGGAACCTCCCAGTCTCTAGACGACGAGGATAGACGGGTGTGTATCGATCTGGGCAGAATCCAATCTCTATCTCAGACCATGAGGAGTGGTGCCTCCATCTAGCATCTTCCAACTAAAAAACCAAAACGTACCAAGAGCCATGCGTTCAACGGCCTCCCACGCGAGCTCACGAAGCTCCGTGATCCACTACCTGTTCTCCTCCGTCCCCTCCATGATCCCCAATCACATCAGACATCATGTCACGTCCTTTCCAGCAAACCTCGCCAAAGAGCACGGGAAACCTCGCCTCAAGCTTACCCATGATCTCCACTTTGGAACGACCGCACACCCCCCAAGCTCCATGCACCAACGGTCTCTTCTCCTCCCCGAGCATCAACCACAACTCCGCCGAGACAACTCGACTCAAAACGTCAGACAGAAACAGTAGACGACCCCACGAGGAGCAGGACCGGACTTTGCCAACTACACAGTCCAACGAAGGCGACTTCCCTCTCACAAACTCCAAGAACGAACCGTCCACGGCGTCCAAAATAGTCCCTCCCCGTTCCCACACATTTCCAAAATACCCCACACAAGCTCCCCATTGCTCCACAACGTATCCCCATACCGGTGAACATGTCCCCTAGCCGACATCTCACACACACGCATACACTATCCGTACGAAGTACACTATCCCACTCTATCTCTGCGACTCTTACTTCCGAGCCTTCTCCCAACCTGTGTGCCTATGTATCCATATCTCGGCCGTTGGGGTGACTCGACGGGGCCTCTGGCTCTCTCTCTGTCTCTCTCTCTCTCTCTCTCTCTCTTACAATGTCCAACCTAGATGGCGCCATCAACCGCCTGACCGTCCAACCCGTGCCTCATCTCTATCCGTCTCTCACTCGGCCGCCTTGTCACATTCTCCTCCCCCGGTTTGTGATCTCACGCCTGTCTGACTCGAAAAGGACACCACACGCCACGGAGGACACAAGGTTGATCCTCAGACAGACAGGACTAACACGCGCGTAACGGCTGGCTGAACAGGTTGCAGGTCACAAAAAAGGCTCACTTCATCAACCCGTAAATCCTAGTGCCACCCGCTGATCTTCTCACGCCCGTTGGCAGGAAACGCAACATGATAACTGAAATCCAGAGGTCTTACTCACAAGCCCCCAAACCCAAAGGAATGAGCAACTACAGCCACCCTGCAAGCATCTACAAGCATCAGATATCAAGTTCCTCAAAGCCTCATGGCCTTTTCCCCAGGATGCTCGGCAAACATCCGGGCTATCAACATCCTTCCCCAGTCATCGTCGTCAAAGAACCATCACCATCCCACACACATATCTACACACCCTCCTCTATGCTAGGCAGATCCAGATAACCCACACTCCAAAAAAACAAACATTGATACCATTCCAAATGAGGCAGCACTTGGAGATATCAAAATAGCTTCAAGCATCAACAAACGGGGACAAAAGTATCACATACATCAGTGACATCCGTGACTTCCGAGATACTTCTTCTACATTGTCTACATTCACGATACATCCCCTCAACTCCCACTAGAACCGCACCCCTCCCAGTAGCTCAAGCCAACAAAACTTCCGAGCTCCGAGCTACGCTCAATCTTCTTCCTACTGCTACCTCACCCGCATTCCTCTGACCTTGCCTTGACCACACCTCACATGAACCTCACATCACTCTTTGCCGAAGGAGAGCAAGAAGGCAACCATATTCCGTTCCTGTACGTCGCCCAAAGAGCCGGCAGCATGCTCAAAAACCTCTATACCTTGATACTAAACCATCAGAACTTCCTCCCATGGCCCTGACCTGCCCTCTGCATCTGCACCTGTACCTGTACCACCGAAGACCCCCCTCCTCCTTTCCCTCCGAAATAACGCCGCCGCCGCCGCCGCCCTATTCCCACGTGAATCCCGGCACGAAGCATCTGTAGAAACACCGGGCTATCCGTGCGCCCATAAGCAGCGGACCGGGGGTGGGAGAGGGATGCTCCTCTCCTGCGTTGTAAACGTGCCGGCGAGGCGGCGGCGGCGAACGGGGTGCGGTCGACGGACGAGAGTCCGGAAAAAGAGCTTCACCCAATCCATGTGCCGAGCATACATAGTAGTGTAGGTAGAAGAGCGC
>JFFI01000064.1:0-26903 GCA_001563125.1 Colletotrichum salicis
CCCCAAAGGGCCGTGAAAGAAGCTGCGTCTGTCCCAGAGATTACCTCGTGTCCTTGGCTCTTTGTTGAGCCCATCACTCGGCATCCCAGTGCCGTCATTTCGTTTTCTCATAGTCTAACTAACTCTTTCCTCAAGAGCAGGCACAAAAACAGATAGGACGCACAAGCAAAGATAGGACCCATAAATTACGCCCCCAGGGCTCAGGAACATTTCCAACGACGACAGAAACATCAGAAAACCCACAACCCGGTCTGTGAGGTAAAGAGAAGAACAACATCCCTGACACACCTATCCGAACTGGCTCCATGATCCATCGCGCTCACAGAGAAAGACATTCTGAGGGGATTTTGTCTGACTGAGCCTGAGTCTCACTGAACCCAACCTGAGTCTGTTGCGTACGAAATACTGCCTCCGGAGTAATACCCACGAGTCTTGCCCCAGTCGTCGCATCAGAAGCCTCCTGGTTTATTACATTACAACGCCTGACGCCTCAAGGTGCCGCCTGCCTTGCTAGAATTAGCTTCCAGAGTAAGCACCGCACGCAAGTGCCAAGGGCAAAGTGGGTGCTGCCGCCGCCGTCGTCTCCTGCTTGGGGCCTTTGGGGGAGTAGTCTGGTCTAACACCGGACCAGTGCAGGGTAAACTCAGCCGGGCGGCCGTTCTCCTTTAATGCGTGCGCCGCCCGGGTCCCCCGTCAAATAAGACAATTGGAATAAAATACAAGAAAACAACAGTCTCGACCTCGTCCCGATGCGCGACACCACCATCCATCTCCTAGCCCCCAGCATCCCCCTCCACCTTTTCCGATGCGGGTAGCAGATGGGGAGCTCTTCTGAGATGAGTGGAGGGTAGTTTCCAGACTGCAGACTCCAGAGTCCAGCGACACTGGGACAGAGAGCTCGAAGCACTGCTGGGCGGATGCCAGCTGCCATTTGCTTAGTGCATGAGGATATTGGGCGGTTGGAGTTTGCCTCATCCATGTCGCCTTCCGTCTGATAATTCCCCGCGCATTTATTGTACACATAATTGGGAATTTCATCTGAGTGAAGGTGAGTATGAGAGTGAGAACACCTTCAGTGAGATGGGCTCCCTCCCGAACCCTCACGCAACTGCACTACTTTTCACTTACTCGTCCTACCAAAACTCCCCAAAAAGCCCGCCCCCCTCGCAAGCCTCGCGATGACGGTTGGACAATCACTTCACTCTGAAGCGCTCATCGAAAAGAACCCAGACGTTCCAGAACCCCATCACCCCGAATGGATTCACAGCCGCAAAAGAACGTCCCCGACCAACCAGCATCCGTACATGCTTACGGGGGCAAAGATCCAGACATCCCAGACAAACTGCCACCCTGGACCGCTCTATCCTCATTGGCCATGTTACCGCCCGATTGAGTGACGGATCTGGTTGGGCGCGCACACACACTCTCCTCTCAGTGCTCACTCCATTCACACACTCGCATACAACCAACCTTGGCCTCTCTGCCTTTCTCATGCATCTCCATCTCACAAGGTTGCCAAAAGTGAACAGAGTTGAGCAAGGAACAAATAAAAGAGAAGAGTCCCCCAAGTCCCCAACTTTTCCAAGGTTAGGTATGCAGGACACAGGTTTGGACCACTCACACACCGCGCAGCAGGGGTGTTCTCATGCAAAGAGGGAAATACCGCCGCCAGGGGAAGGGCTTCCCGATTCCGCACCCGCTGCGACCTAGACTTTGACAAGAAATCCCAACCGGGATGACCCCCCGAAAGGTTCCCAAAGCAACGTTTTCCCAACGTGGATGTCTTCGCGCCGCCGGATTCTGTGCTACGGAGGAGAGGGTCCACCACCGCAAAAGTTGCAACCTGCAACAGCTTTTCACTTTAACAGTAAGATGAGAGATCTCTTCCAGAGATGTGTTTCCCGTATCTCATCCCCCCTCCGTTCATCCGTTGAGCAGCTTGAGCCTTGAGCCTTGAGGTATCCTCACAGAGCCCTCCCCTAGTCTTCCTCTCCTTCCCTGCTGGCCAAAACGTCTGACTTTCGAGTGTCGACGAGTTCAAACTTCCCAGGCGTTGAATTTTCCCAAGAAAAAGAGTGTATCCGTAAAAAGAAACCAAACCACCCACGGTGCGCCTGCATTAACCAGAAATGGTCTCGGCACGCATCTCCCGCCGCGCGTAAACATGGGATGACAGACTGCTTGACTGTAAACTTGAGCTCTATACTCCGTAGAAACAAAGTGTTAGAGGTTCCAGAACCCAAAAGGCATTGGCCGGACACCACTTCAGTCTTCAGGGCACCATCACAACCTACCTACTATACTCCGTACGGTGTACCTCCTTCAAGGCACGCAGGCAAGCCTCCCCGGAGCAAACATCCTGAACCAAAAAAAAAGAGGCTCGTGTGGCGGAGGCTCATGTGGGTGTGCTGCGCGCAACAGCGCCGGCGGCACCGGGAGGTGTGGGGCCCACCATGCCGTGCCGCCGGTGTACGAGTAAACTTCGTGAGCTCCCGTGTGTGTCTGCAGACTGCATCTTACTTTCTCATCAGGGTAGGTACTACACTGGTGTCTATCATACTTGGTTATTCAATGAAACATGACAACCAATATGACTGTTCGCGAGTGTGTCCCTTACTTCAGTCAAGTAGACTGCCTGCCTGCCCACGGGAACCAACTTGCATTTTCCTTCAACGCCTCCCGCCTTTATGTGGTCATTGTGCAGAGGGTAACCTGGACCGGGTTCCAAGTGACACATTGACAACCGTCTCGATGAGGCACGCAGGCCAGGAACCACAGCGTAAAATACCCATGGATGTCGATGGCTTGACTAGCATGTCGGGATACACGCACTGCTGCTGGGTGGTTCGTCTTTTCAGCAAGAAAATTCTGTGTTTCTATGACATGGCACCAACAGCTTGTACACGAGAACGGACAGTTGTGGACTAGTGATCTGAACATCGTCCTCAAATTCCCTAAGGATTTCGGAGCTGACATTCTACTACTCGATCAACTTGTCCCGCAAACCTGATGTTGGAAAGTCTAGTAGAAGGGTGTTTATCACTTCTGTTCTTGTTCGCGCGGCCCTCTAACCAATCCTCCATCAAAACCGGAGCGTACAATGATACCATGCCGTATCGAAACAAACCACCAGTCTAATCTATCAAAACCGAGCTTCGTCTCCTCTCACCATCTTCCAGCTTTTACAGCCACTCTATATCCATATTCATTCTTCTAATGGCCTCCATCAGTGAGCTGCATTCGCTATGGTACTTCCTCTACGCTTCATTAGGCGTCGTTCATTCAATATACAGCAGTTGATAGCTCAGAGAAGTGTGCCCGCTGTCGCTCCTCCTATCTGGAGGGCGCTACCACCAGCTATTGTATTGGCGGGCTGTCGTATATGGATATCAAGCGGTCCAAAGTTCAGCACATCTCCAGGAAACGGACCCGAGGCATATTCGTATCTCAGCATATTTCTTGTGCGTGATGAATCAGGATCGACTCCATAAGGGCTAAGGAAATCAGTCTTGCTCGAAAGTTCGATGCAATTATTCATCAAACTTACCTTTGCCAATATTGACTCCCATTACGGGTCAACAACTGCCACTTGTCTGGGTTCCCTTCATCAGGGTCTCTTTCATCGCCATCCATAGCATCCCAGATTATCACTGCTGGCCTTGCCAGCTCGGTAATGATTTGCTTGACAGGAACAGCCGGTTTAATCGAAAGAACGAGTGTCCTGTCATCAACTTCGAGGAAACCTTTGTGACCATCGACAACAATGATGCCCATGCCTCGTAAAATATTTCTGCATTCTGGCGAATATTCTGGCTCCTGCGAATAGCATTGTAGGTGGGGATTCTGCTGACGCAACATGAGCATCATGCTGACAGCGGCGGCATGTTGTGTGAAGGTTCTCGACCTAGTCGTTTTGTGTATCTGGCAATGAACACTATTTAGGCATAACCCACACGTCCGACAGATGTTTGGCAAGAGCGCGCCGAGACCGAAGCACACAATCTTTGTTACTTGACAGTGTGGCGGTAGTTGGCCAATTATTTCCATAAGGACTGAGCGGGTTTGACTTTGCTGCCATAGTTTTTGATACATATCCCACAATCTTTTGATTGATGACAATGAGGCTCGAGATGAGGGTGCTGTGTGTCTGGGGAAACAGGCGACACGATAGGAGCTGAGGGCCCCGCAGGTGCGCATTCGGCCATCAGGAGGGACTCCGTTGATCATATTTTGGATGGTACGGAAGCCGATTCTTGGCTCGTAACTGGCGATTACGCAGTTAGTTACTCATGATGCTGCAGACGTGTTGTGGTTTGGCCTACTGTGTCTCAAAGGAAATCCAATCAGGTCTCGAAACAGACATGTTTCCGTCCACACCGACCAAGTTCATGATTGCATGTCTTTCACAGATCGCCGTATCAAGGGTGGCGATGACTGTTTTGTCGAAGAGTGGGACTCCAGTAGAGTAGAAACGCTGGATCGCCCGGACGACATCGGCTTGCGCCGTCTTCGACAAGACTTCGCCGGCGCGGTCTTGATCCTCGAAGCATGTACAACGCTCAGGGAATCGTTGGTTTTCCATGATGTTGCAGAAGTAGTAAACATGCACGGGCTTGTTTGGTTATGTCGAGGTTTGGTGAAGTTCGTTCCGGCCGTTACTGTAACCAAGCCTGTACATAGGGATCGATGATAAAAGGGGGATGTTTTGTGATGGCGGACTGTTTTTGACCGGATGTCGTTGGTTGAAGTCATGGCAACAACACGCGGTATTCTGCGAAACAAGACCCTTTAGTCGTTGATTCAGGAAGCAAGGGCTGACTTTCATTGTCAGACCCCTCAAGGTAGCTGTCTGTCTCTTGACTGCCCGTTTGAGAAGCCAGGGCTGTATGCAAAGAGGGTGTGCCTGCGTCGTATGTGGCCTTCGCCATTCTCATCTCGGCGGCTGCAACTCAAGATCTCACAAAACTTTGCACACAGGTGCGACCGCTCAAGAGTTCTAGTTCATTGCTGGCGTGCCTGCACGGGGATGAAGAGAGCAAGAGGCAGGGAGCGATGCTACCTAAGGCGTCCAGTGGACAGATCAAGAGAGGAAACAACGCAGGCTTGCCTTCCTAGACCACGATTCTCTTCTTGGAAGGTCAACGCGTTTGTTCCAAGGTAACTTGGGAGATCACGACAAGTAGAGTTCGCTGTCCTCACCAGTACTGTTAGTCCACAATCATTCTCAGTAGCTCAACAAGAAGCATTCCTTTCGTGCGTGTGAGTTAAGATCATAGAGCAAAACTCTACCTAGAACACAGCTTAGCACGGTTCAAGTCCCTCGCAGGGAAGAATGCTAGCCGTTGAATCTCAGGCTCTCCAACCACTGAATCAAGCAGCCAAGGTACCCAAGTGCCACTAAGGTACCACGGTACCTACCCCGGACCCCTCAAGTTCAAGCTCAAAAAGGTGCATCATGTGACTGGAAACTGGGGTTTGCCATCAGGCGTGTCATTGGCTCAGTCCCTCCGGATCTTGTAGGGTTAGCGTCATTCCCGCCGAAACCAGCCACTCATAGGCCCAGGTGTCTCGGGCTCTCAGCGGCACGATCCCCATTCTCAGTGGAGACTCTTGAGAGCCCCAGAGGCGTGAACCTGTCCGCCCGCAGCTTTCCCCAAGTTATCCACCGCTTCGGGTACTGGGTGCCTCGGAACTCCACTGCCCGCCGGCATTCACATGTCGTAATGCGATCACGAGCCAGCGTCTGCTCCCCAAACTCGCCGCTTCTCCAACAACAAACGACTCAGCCTGCCAATGCGACCACGTGCTTGGTTTGAGCCTTTTCGAACTACCTCACCACCTTTATACACGCATAGTCAGAAGAGTTTATCAGCGATCCCGAGACATAACATCAATCGCGTCCTACAGCCTAGCACCGCACCGCTCAGCTCGCTCCTCGCCATCATTCCCGCCCTGTGATGGCTGCGCATCTGCAGTAGCACCTTAATCGTGGCGAGCCTGCGCGACTCGACCTCACAACGACTTCGAAAGTCTTGAAAGGCAACTTCCACTTCCTACCACCATTGCGATGGCAGAACAATCGACACTTCGCCAGTCGGCCGCCGAGGAGGCTCTCGCCGCCTTCTTCGAGAAGTATACGACTCTGATTCGCAATCGCCTCCGAAATACTTCCCGCACAACCCGACTGCTCGGAACACTTGCCCTCGCTGCATCCATAGTCCTCAGCGCCGCCGGAGGCAGACGCTGGTGGAGACAACGGCGCGAGGAGAAGGAACAAGGCCGCAAGCTTGTCCGCACGAATTCGTGGCTGCATAACAAGGATGGCTCACGTACCATCTACGTCCCGTATAAGGATGGCACCTCCAAGGTTGTCATTCAGACCACGAAGCCGCTGACATTCGAGGCGCATCGCCGGCTCTTCCTCAACCCTCCGCGGGTATCTGGCCTCGGTGACGGCACCGTTCCCTCAGCGCAGACGAAGCCGGGCTTGAACTTGGCATTCCTCCATCAATTCCTCAGTCTCATGAGTATCATGATCCCGAGATGGTCGAGTAAAGAAGCCGGTCTGCTCCTGAGTCACAGCGTTTTCTTGATGCTTCGCACCTACCTATCCCTCGTTGTCGCTCGACTCGACGGTGAGATTGTGCGGGATCTGGTAGCCGGACAAGGGAAGCCATTCTTCTGGGGACTAGTGAAGGTGAGTGGTGTCCCCAAACCTCCAGCTACCAACCCTCGGCCCTTGCTAATGAAATTCACAGTGGTGTGGTCTCGGTGGCTTTGCGTCATACACGAATGCGATGATCAAATTCCTCGAGTCCAAGGTGTCCATTGCCTTCAGAACCCGTCTTACACGATACATCCACGATCTATACCTGAACAACAACCTCAACTACTATAAGCTTTCCAACTTGGATGGAGGTGTCGGCCAGGGCGCGGATCAGTTCATCACACAAGATTTGACACTGTTCTGTGCTGCCGCTGCGAACCTCTACTCATCGCTTGGCAAGCCGTTTGTAGATCTTTGCGTCTTCAACTACCAGCTATTCCGATCTCTGGGCCCGTTGGCTCTGACGGGTCTGTTGAGCAACTATTTCCTGACAGCGAGCATCCTGCGCCGGCTCTCACCTCCCTTTGGCAAACTCAAGGCAGTTGAGGGTCGCAAGGAGGGAGACTTCAGGGGGCTGCATGCGCGACTAATCGCCAATGCCGAGGAGATTGCCTTTTATGGAGGTGCCGAAATGGAGAAGACTTTCCTCAACAAGGAGTTCAAGTCCTTGAAGAACTGGATGGAGGGTATCTACATGCTCAAGATTCGGTACAACATGCTTGAGGATTTCATACTCAAGTACAGCTGGAGTGCGTACGGCTACCTTCTATCCTCATTACCAGTATTCCTTCCAGCATGGGGAGGTCTGGGCGGCGCTGCTGAGCTAGCAGAAAATGCTGCAAAGGGAAGCAGGGAGCGCGGGCGCATGAAGGAGTTCATTACGAACAAGCGTCTCATGCTTTCACTTGCGGATGCTGGCGGTAGGATGATGTACTCTATCAAGGACCTCTCCGAGCTTGCCGGCTACACCAGCCGAGTCTACACCCTGATATCGACACTGCATCGCGTCCACGCCGATGCGTATTTCTTGCGAGGGCAGCAGAACGAACTCTACTCCCTTTCGGACGTTCAGGGAACAATCCAGAAGGGCTTCGACGGCGTACGATTTGAGAACGTGCCTGTTGTGGCTCCATCATTGTGGCCCAACGGTGGCGAGGAGCTGATGGATTCCCTCTCAATGGTTGTCAGGAGAGGAGAGCATCTTCTGGTGAGTTGTCAAACATCTATGGCAGGAGAAAGATTATACTGACGTGCTCAGATCTCTGGCCCCAACGGTGTGGGTAAGACTTCTATTGCCCGTATCCTTGCAGGCCTTTGGCCAGTCTACAGAGGACTCGTCAGTCGACCGAAGGATATTGGTCAGGATGGCATCATGTTTTTGCCGCAACGACCCTATCTTAGCATCGGTACTTTACGCGACCAGGTCATCTACCCAGACGGGCATCACGACATGCGCGAGAAGAGAAAGTCCGAGGACGATTTGAAGCGCATTCTGGAGGATGCTCGTCTTGGCTACCTTCCCGATCGTGAAGGCGGTTGGGACACCCGCAAGGAATGGAAAGATGTTCTTAGCGGTGGAGAGAAACAGCGCATGGGTTTCGCCCGCGTGTTGTACCACGAGCCTCAATTCGCCATCCTTGACGAGGGTACTAGCGCCGTGTCTCAAGATGTCGAGGGTCTGCTCTACGAAGTGTGCAAGGAGAAAGGAATCAGTAAGTTGAAACGCCATTTTGACGTCCTACATATCTCCTGACATTTAACAGCTCTCATCACCATTTCCACACGCGCCTCGCTCAAGAAGTATCATACATACAACCTCATTCTCGGAGGCGGAGAACGCGGTGATGAGTGGGAGTTTGAGAGAATCGGAACAGAGCATGAAAAGATGCAGGTCGAGAAGGAGCTCCAGGACCTTCGTGAACGCCTTGAACAGGTTGAGAATTGGAAGGCAAGACGCCAGGAGATCGAGGAAGAGCTTTCCAATGTGTGGGTGGCTGGCGGGGACGAGTTAGACCCTCCTTCCTATGCTGAGAGTGAGAGTGGCTCTTCCAAGGGAAAGGGCAAGGAGACAGCGTCACTTTCCTCAACGCAGGAGATTTTGGGCGATGCTTGAAATGGAAAGTTTGGTCGGCACTGCCTTGTACGGATACGACTACAGGATATACGGAGTATTTGGACATGTGGGAGGGAAGGATGATTTTCGTCATTGTTGATCAAGTATAAGAGCCATCATACCAGTAATCTGTTCATAGAAACTTCGATATTAGTGGCTTTAGCACCGATCCGACTTTTCTGCAGATGTCCCTCATCCAACGGTGTTTCTCGTTACCGTGCAATCTGCACATCTGCACACGACGCTGATCGCCATTTCGGCTCCTGTCTTTTTGAGCCTCTCCATTGGCCCCCCACGGCAATTCTCACTTCCACACTTCAACCTAGATGGCTCGTTGTATTCGCCAGTTGGTCCCTTTCACCGTTCAGTATTGAACGCCGACGAAAAAGTATCGCTGTCAGCACACCTTCTACTCATTCAGACACAAGCTCCCGTGTCCGGATTTGAAGGCCCTTGGCGCAGTCAAATTCCTTCTCGTGCAACTCCACGCTGACAGATCAAGGCCCTGGAAAATTTGGCTCTGGTCAGAGGTGCTCTGGTGCTGTCTACCTACTCCGTACTCAACCCCCGCTGGCACCTGGGCTAAGTTTTGGGGGCTTGACGCCGTCGAGCGGTTCCTGACAACTTGCTGCGAGTTTCCTTGTCTTCCATGGCTCGAAGTGGTTAGCGGTGTCTTAGTCTGGTGCCAACAACCAATGATGGCCCGACCAGACTGACGCTATCGTCGAGACTATTTGCTAGGCCGCCGCGAGCTGGACTTCTAAAGGATATTCTCGACGTCGACGACTCCTCTTCATCCCATTGTTCTCTGCAGCCGTTCCATCAACCGTGGATGTGTGTCTGCAGTTTCCCGACCACCCCGTTTTGCCCGCTACTTCCTAGCGTCGTAATGTCGATGAACATCGACATACCCGGGCTGCCACCGTCGCTGACATCCCGCCAAAGTCTGCCAGATCGAGAACCCCTGTTACATCATGCCCGCGATCCTTGCTCGGAATGAAGCCGTTCCCATGTTGCCGATCACAGAGCAGCATGTCGGACTGCGAACGCTTCCAGACTGGCAAGTGCCAGAACCCAGCTGGAATGCAAGCACATGGGATTGCCACGCATCGTGCGCCCTGATCCCACATGTTGTGTGCTCAGCCTTCGGATATGCCATGCGACGGGATAGGACCCCTCTCGGGGGAATCTAGACGAAGTCGTTCATCGTCCGGAGCCAAGAAGTGGCTTCAAACTGCGGCAAAAGGTGGGCTTTCGTCTCTTGTTAAGTCAAGCTTCTCAAGGCACAAAATCTCAAACGTAGCATCCTTTGCTCTTGTTCCCCCCTCTCCCCACCCGTCCTTTGTCTGCCGGGACTCGGTTCATGGTCGTTGACCATCACCCCGTAAACCGTCCGACATTCTTTGTTCCTTGGACGTTAGCTGAGTCGCCAGCCAGAGAAAAACAAACGAGAAGTGCTGCCACGCGATATTCTCGATAGCCGACTTTTCCGGCCTGCTGGAGTCTTATATGAAGCCGCATGTCTGAGATCATTGAACGGATACCACGACTCTAGATCTCGACATCCCCGCCTTGCGAACCCAGATCCTTGGTTCACTCAGCCGCATCCGTTTTCACATTCTACAAGTCGGATTCCTTGAAATTTGGTCCTTTCGAGTCCGTGTAATCCCATTCTTTCCTAGTATCACGACTCATATCATTCTCTACGCCCGCTTTACACACTTGGAATTTGACGCCATCTGCAATCGACAACGCCAAGGCAGTAAACACCAAGATTGACGACATTATAACAATTTCGTTATTGTACACCCATCTCAGCGACTTGAAAGTAATCTTACGCCGATTTTCAGTCTTGTATAACAGCAGTCGGGCTGTTGCACATAGGAACCAACTACACTTTCGCTGTGTAATCTAGACTCGACGACAAGATGCCCAAGCCACCCTTCTCTCCGGGCTCAAGCCGTACATTCTCATCCGTTGGTCGCATGCCCGTCATCGCGGAGGACGACTCACTGCCCGCCATCACGCACCCAAAGGTTGCTGCTCTCCCTCCACCACCGCCATGCCGTAGCACGAAACCGAAATACTACGGTCGCTCGCCAGTACCACGAGCTATCAACTCGCACCCGTCCTACCCTCCTCCGGCCTACTCTCGCAGCTCGTCTCGCGACAGCACTCTCAGCACTCTGAGCACACGCAGCCTACTTAGCGGAGGCAGCTATGGCAGCCGTCCGAGCTCGGGCACATCAACTCCCAGACTTTCTCCCAGGAATTCTCTCAAGGACAAGTGTCGGCTCCTCCCCATCACTACGCCCGTAGGGCCATCATCGGCTGCGGAGAAGAACAAGAAGGGGCCCTGGATCACCCGCCGCGGCAATAGATACCGCATGATAGTTGTCCTTATCCTTGGAATTAGCCTGATTGTTGGTCTGTCAGCTGGCCTGACTGTTGGAAAGCGTAGTCCGTATGTCACATCTGTCCATTCTTGATCCACTTACACCGCCACTAACACTTCTCAAGACCTCCTTCAACATCGCCAGCTACCACGAACTCGACAAACCTATTTCCCTCCGGCTCTTTCGCCTTCAACACGGCTCTGTTAGAATCCAACACCGGATGTACAGCCAACCCATCGACATGGCGCTGCTTCCCTTACCAACACTACTCGCAATCCGCGAATGACTCTCTCGCATCCTTTTTCTGGACAATCTCGCCAAAGAACTCGTACACCTACCAGATTTCATCCTCCTCCAACCCCTTTGCTCCGCAGTTCACAAACCAGAAAATGGTACTGCTCGAAGGAAACACACTCAACGAGCGCCTCGTCTTCAACTTTTCCCTTCCCAAGACCGTGGTCCCGTCCGAGGCCATCACCGAAGACGGACGCGCTGCAACCTGCACATTCTCCGACACCGCATTCCGCGCGACCCTCTGGACGAGGCGCAACACGACCACGCCGCTTGGCACTCTTGCGTCTGGAACGAACGCGACTAGCACCGACGGAAACGTCAAGTGGGGAGCATGGACCGGTCAAGTCGAGATTGTGCAAGTCAAGAAGGGGGGACCGGAGTGCCAGGACAAAGCTGGTAATGCCGTCACCGTCGCGGCGGGGAGAGAACAGTGTAAGTGCCGGTACGCCAATTACGACCTCAGCTCGCAGAAGAAGACGAGGAGAGATTGGCAGGCATAAGAAAAGTTCGGGGGTCTTTGCTTGAGGAGTTTTTGGGTTGGCGTTGGGTTTTGGAAACGATGAAATGTACATACCATCTGTAGTTTTGGATGACAAAGGCATTACTACTAGACTTTTGAAAAGATACCCTATATTGGAAGATATATCTCTTTTGTGTCACACTTTCTTTGATCATCTCGTGACACAAAGACCGCGCATACTTCCATCTATCTCATGGCTTCTGGGTAAAAGCCCAAGGTTTAAGTAGAGCTCATGACTATGATAGGCCCAGAGAAGTTTCCAAAGACTGATGCGGAGGACGGCCTCTGGTGCATTGCTCCGGTAGCTGTTTGCTGTACCCGTTCATCATAGTTTCCTAACAAGACCAGGCATGAAAACAGTCCGCGTATGCATGTTAACTAAACTTTTCAACGTTCACATAGGTTCCTCTCACCGTTTGTAAGCTCTGCTGATTATCCATTTCACCCATCACGAAAGCGTCAGGGACCAAGCTAGTGAAGGGAACGATTTGTCTAATATGCCATCTTGATAAAGGGTACCGAAGATAGTTGAACACCTTGTGCTGAACAAAGCTACCGTCGGTATTGTGGATTCTACTGGTACCGTTAGGAGTGGTCTCGTCTAGGACCTCTGCTCATCAGCCACTTCGCAAGCGTTCGGGACTAAGCGAGCTGACGGACCGATTCATTCATACTTTTTATAAGGAGAGTACAGAAGACAGTTGATCATATTGGCCTGGACAAAGATTCCATTAGCAGCTTAGAGTCTACTAATACTATTAGGGGTGGTCCCGTCGAGGACTTCTTTTCGTCGGTCAATTTGCACATCACGAATACGTCACGGACTAAGCGAGGTAACGGACCGAAGTGGCCATACCTTGTGGAAAAAGTGTGAAGAAGACAGTTGTATATGTGTCTTGAACAAAGCTTTCCATCCGCACCTTGATTTCCCTCAGCAGGTGTGATCTCGTCGAGGACCATCGAATGGCTCGCTTCCACTGCCAAGCGGCCGCTGCAGTGTCGCTAAATCGGAACACGAGTTGTCCAACAGCTCGTTCTAAATACTAAGTATGTTGACTTTGGTTATGCCTTCATCTTCTGAGTGCGAACATGACCGCCGAGTATAAAAGTGGCTCTTACTTCTGGGAGTGCTGGATCTTACGACGGCCAGATATCATAGTCGTCCCTTATGTGGGCGGAAAGTAGCTTGGCTGTGTGCGTCCGGGAGCAACACACGTCATAGGAGATCAAAGGGATTCGTTGACTAGGTCAGCCACCTTCTTCTATTGTTGTCCTCTATTGTGATGTTTCATATGGTTCATACCTCTATACACTGTTCACCTTCTCGAACGCTCTATCCGTCAACGAATACGTTAACGACAGAGCGTTAACAAGAGAGGCGGATTGCTTAAAGGTGAGCGAGCATTCCTTGCCAGGGCACCTTGTCCCCCCACCACATCGACAAAGACATGAGAAGTCCGCATGGGCGAACAGCCGGGTGGTGACTTACGCGAGCTCAATCAACTCTCTGAAAGAATGCAGAGCAATTTGTCCTCTCACATGTTGCTGTAGATCGGCGCAAGCAGTCATACCTTAGTAAAAGGGCATGGTGTGCATGGGTTCAGGGCGATGGCGATGGCTCAGGTCATCAGCCACTCAGAGAGATTCATTGTCAGATATTGCCGTGGATGCATCAGATGGAATCGAGATGTGATAGCGCTCTTTCTTCAATGAACTTGGCATCCTCATGTCTATCGTCTTATCTTTGCGAAAGGTCTAACACCAGACGCCGGCTCCCGGCAAAGCTAACGTATATCTGAATCTAGTAACATACAAGCCAATAATTTACCCTACTAAGAAACACTTACAGACCCTTTTCACATTACCGAATCCTCATTTGAGGATACATACCTATGGGCCAAGACGGGCCCGCCGTCACTGCCTTCACCCACACCACACGCCATTCGCCACTCTGGAACCGTTACAATTCTCCGAGGAAGGCAAGGCTATGACAAACCAGATGACTATAACTTACAAACTAACTGCTTCTTTGCATTAATCCTGGTCCATGGCATCAGGGTCATTAATAAACTCATTAAAGAGATTCGTGCCATTGGAGACATCCCCAATGTTGTGTTCCTGAGCATCTTGGAGAAGATGCTGCACCCGCATTCGAGGGTGCTGGGAAGGGCCAGCCTCCGCAGAGATCTGAACTTGTTGTTGTTGCTGCCACTCCTGCAACTCCTGCTGCCGGCGAGAAGAAGCGCCCAGTTGCCCGACTTGAGCATATGGGGCAGGATCGACGGTATGTTGGTGAACAGAGTTGAAACGCCAGGCTCCACCAAACGGGTTAGGATCGGCAGTATGCTGGTGAACAGAATTGAATCGCCAGGCTTCACCATATGGGTTATAATCAGCAGCCGGCACAACCGGAGGCTCCATAGCATCAGGCGGAGGAGGCTGGATATTCGGCACCGGCTGGTGAAGAAAGGGCTGACCTGGAGGAACGTACGCGTTCCACGGAATCGGTCTCGCGCCCCGAATCGCCTGCGCTTGACGATATGCTGCTAGACCTGCTTCTGGATCCGGGTTTTGGTTCTGTGCTACGGGATTGGGCGGGGCAAAGTTGAACATGTAGTTGTTGTTGGGCGGCATGACTTCCTCAAAGACTCTCGCGTCGAGGCCGGCAGGCGGGTTGTTAGCTGCAGGTCTGTTGTACTGGCTTTGGAGGCCGACAAAGACAGGCGCGGCCGCCTGAGATTCCTCCTTTACAACAGGCATTGGGGTTAGGGGCGGGAAGCCTGGGGCGACGGGGCCGATTCTGACTGCTGGCCGGGGCAGGTTGTTTCCCTGCATGAACTGAGGCTGGACCGGGGGCTGGAACGCGTTGAAGAGCAACGGCTCGGCTTGCACCCTCTGGACGTTCTGTGCAACGGCCTCGCCATTGACGTTGCCAACCCTACGTCGGGCTGCGCCCCTTGCAGCATCGCCTTCCTGGTCGTCTCCGTCGTCCTCGCGTTCGCGCTTGACTGGAGGGGGTTCATCACCGGGAACGCGAGGGGTTGTGAAGAAATCCCGGGACCACGCACTCAGAACCTCGTCCGATTCCAAGTCGTTCCTGGCGAGACGATGGTTGATCACGGCAACCAGCTCTTGCAGAGTTGGGCGATCAGAGGGGCAATGGGCCAGGCATCTCTGTACCAAACCTGTGAGCTCGGGATCAACGTCGCGGAATCGCGCATGCTGCAGGGCGCCTCCGTAGGTGACGATGTTTCGTCCCCAAGCGTCCCTATAAGGTAGACCAAAGGCACGATCTGAGAATGAGGACAGGGTGATGGCGCACCAAATCTGTCAAGCTCGTTAGTCTCGGATAGCGTGGTAAAGTGGAGCTCATGGTGATCAACTTACAATGGCGCCCACCTGGTAGATGTTTGTATGCATTCCGTAGTTGCCAGCAACTGGCGGCTTCGTTCCATCTGTGGCCACGAAGTGGTTGACACCGTCGTCGTTGATGAGGTCATTGTCCATAAACTCCCAATCGCCAGCAAATTGTTCCTATACAGTGCACATTAGTAAACGTGATCGGCAGATACATGTAATGTGACGGATAACTTGCGGGCGTGTAGTAAATGGGCTTTCCTCTGAGACGACAATGCCAGAAGAACTCTTTGCTATTGGTAGAAAAAAAGAGATGTTAGTTACGTCAAACTCACAGTAGTTCTTTGGGCGTTGACTTACTTGAGGTATTCGGGGTCATCCTTGTGCTCGCTGAAGAACTCGGTTAGTCCGAAGTCGGCAATCTGAATACTGTCAGTATATCTTCTCAAGAGGGGGTGAGAGGTTATAGATACCTTGAAGGTAGGCAGATTGCCAAAAAGCATGCTTCTGTTCGCCAAAAGAACTGCGAAAGTTAGCTCCCTGTAACCAAGAGATAGAGGCGCCCCCAAGGACTTACCGTTTCTGGGGTCAAGATCGAAGTGCACTGTTTCCTGGAGTTCGAAATTCGGATCATCGGGGAACACCTCGTCAATGGGACTCTGGTACTTCCAATCTGAATGCGAAGGTTCGTAATGTTCCCTCAAAGGGTAACCCATACCAACTAGACCAAGGATGACTATTAAGACAGAGTTAGTAACACAATCTAAAAATCATGAGGCAGAACGGTTCGAAAACTTACGACTTTGAAAGAGCATCCAGATGGCTCTCTCAGGCCAACGCCGCCCAAGACGGCTAGACTTGCTGAGCCACAAGCCTAGGTCACCAAGATTGGCATTCTCAAGAATGACAAAGTTGCGAATGGGTTGGGTTTGGAAGTTCTTGAGGGTCCAATTCTTGTCTTGGACCTCTGGGTGGGGAAGTCTGGCCCCAGCTGGGGGAGGGGGATGGCTATTCTGGAATGCAGTCAGGTCAGCAGCCCTTTGTGCTTTGATTTCTTCAGTAATATCCGATATCTGCAGGATATGTTTTGCTCCCACGAATTTCTGCAACATGTTAGAAAGATATCCATAAAACTAGGTCAGGGCGGGGAAGTACTTACCCAGAGAGCCCTCTCCTCCCGTGCCAGCGCCGAATTGGCATGGTGACGAGACTTTTCAATCTTAATCACACAGTCAGTGTTGAATCCGTTGGCGGGGCTCTTGTGTGAGATGTGAGCTGCTATCCCGTAGCCCCCTGCTCCCAAAATACTCTTCAGACGGATGTTGTAGCCCTTGGGGTTCCTTTGACCCCCGTACTTTGCTTGTGCCTCATCTAGATGTCTTGAGTCGAAGTAGCGGGGAGCGTACTTGATCGTTGGTTCTTGGATTCTTGGGTCAGCAGGCGGCTGAGGTGAAGTGCCATAACGCCAAGGATAGCAGTCGCCGTTCTGGTCGTATTGTATATAAGTCTGAGCCCTCTCGTGACCCATTTTTGCTGCGATCCTGTTCGCCAGCCTTATTCTATGTTCCCTCGCTGCCCGCTGCGCGGCCTGGCCAAGGCGAGGGCCATTATTGTTCCCGACTGCCTGAGCCTGATAAATAGGGTTCTGTGCCATGCTGATGATTCTTGATTGGATATAGTCCCGCGATGGTACTTGTCTGATTTGCCTCGTCGTGGTGAAATTGGAAGTGTAAGTGATGATGCTGATGTGTTTGATGAATATGTCTCTATTTCTCGTGATCAAATGCCAGCGGCAGTCGATTGTATATGTACGTGTTTTCCACTCAAAAGTTTCTTCATCACTCGTTCAATAAAGAAATGATATAAGGCAAGACAGGAAGCTAATCCCAGTGGTTGTCTTCGAGAACAATGTGTATCGCATACTTACGAGAGCATGACTTTGGGAGCGCCGTCTTTCAGAGCAGTCAATGCATCAACGTGCCCTGCCACTTGAAATGAAAGTGTTTGAAAACCTTGGCCCATTATGTCTTTGCTGGCGTAAAAGTGTTTCATTAGGAGCGTGAACAATCCCGCTTTGCCGGTCTTCCCAAGGCAGAGAACAATTTGGACGCAGGCACTCGATCGAGGCCACGAGACAAAGGTCATTGTAAAGCCCCTTGACTATTTTCGTCGACGATTTCGACAAAGGTTTGGGAGTACACAGTTGAAGTTGAAAGCGAGAGAGCTTCAGGTCTTCTCTTCGGTCACCTCGGGCGCGAAGGCAGTTTTGGTCAATAAAAGAGCAGCGGGATGAGGCTCAGATTCATCTCGTGGTGGGATCCACCCGGATGAAGTGCAGAGAGGGTCTCAGGCCCGGAATGACCCCACGCGCCCGCCCACGTGGATACGAGGCGCTCCGGCAAATGGGCCAAGGATACATTGAAGGAGGCGACGGGATGTGCGACGTTCCGCGTGAAGATTCGGATCGAGTCTGATGTGAATTAGTGTTATTGGACGCCAGCCACCGTGCAACTCAGAGATCTGGCATCCCAGTGGCGTCCAAGAAGACGTATGATTGGTGTGGTTAGCAATCAAGGTAGCGACGGCTTGATTAATGCGCTGTGTAGTATTCAGTAGCGTTGATGAATCGAGACTTGGGAGCATACAGGTATTTCCTATGCCGGGCTCTGCGGGTGAGGTTCTGCGGATAGAAGTCCAGCAAGTCGTTGACGATGGAAGAAGAGAAGCCAATTAGCCGCGCCGGACAGCATTCAGGCTAAATGCAAAATAAAACGGGTCTCGGCGAAATCGATTATCCACAATAGCACCTCGTGCGGGCCCCTTGGGGAAAGTTGGAAACAGCAATGCTCGTTGAGAGGGCCCAGGCCAGGAACATGCGGATACGGTACTTACGCTTGTGATGGAGAGAGAAAACGAGAACCAAAAAGAAGCAGCCTCTCTTGTTCGAAATACAGACACACCTGAGGGGGCAGTGACACGTACGAAAAACCTGTCAGAATACAGTATCATGCGTACCCCACGCTATATTACACACGGTTCTCAGTGTCAAGGAGGCACAACGTCAGCTGGTCGCGGTTCTTACAGAGCAGGAACGTAGTAGAGTCGAAGGGAACCAGTAGCAGAGCAGGAAAGCCGCCCTGAACCAACCCCAAAGGAAGGGCTGCTGAAGTCACAATTCCCATGCATCTTGGCTTCCATCCCGCGAAACTTTGCAAAATGGGACCCTGACCTTGACAGCCAGCAGCGGGAAGCTTGAACTCCAATTTACCCCAATGGAAGTCTCCTGGGTCGACCGTCGCTCAAGTCCTCAGGCTGATTTAAACGCACAAATGGGCGCGTGTCGTTCTGTAGCAGCGACCACCCCCCCATCTCCACATGAAGCCCGGCCGGCTTATCCACGCCTCTCCGTCTGAGGTGCCTTTTCCTGCCCGTAACATTACCCGGCCACTACACGTATGGATATTCCATACCATCCAATGTCGACGTGTCACGGGCTCGGAACGAGCAGCTAGCTTTCTACCCTCCAGCGGGGACCCCCTGGCTGGTTGGTTGGCTCTGGGGAAGGCGATCTGTGTGTCACTTTTTATCCTATCGGTCCCTTTTCACCCCGCCAGCCTCTTGAGCCCTAGATACCGCCCCAAATCTGTACGGTGACGGCACCATGGGGTGTCTGAAGGTGCGCAGCCGGCCGGGTACAGGTGGAGGTTATCGACGCGGGCAGGGGAAAGCCAGGAAGCTGTAACTGGTCTACTTACCCTGTGATTCAGTGAGCTTGCCTTCCCGGCCAGACGAATGTTCTTCATTGCCTGGCAACCGTGTATCAGAGCACCTGACGTACCACGGTTATAAATACGTACATTGTCCCTCTTCCTGACCTCGAGCGCCGTCCTTGCCCTTCTTCTCTCCCTCTCCTCTTCTCTCTCTCAAGTTTTGCCACGCTTGGTTGATCTTGACACCCTCGAACCTGTTCTCCTACGGCTTACTCCCCAGAAGAACGTCAGCTACCATCCACCATGGCCGTTCCCAACATCAAGCTGAACAGCGGCTTTGACATGCCCCAAGTGGGCTTCGGTCTGTGGAAGGTTGAAAACGCCATTGCCGCCGACACCGTCTACGAGGCCATCAAGGCTGGATACCGTCTGTTTGACGGCGCCTGCGGTAAGTGAACAAATCATGAGCACAAGGATACACTGTCATGGTGGCGCGAGAGCGAGAGCAAGAGGGAGAATATCGCAGCGCATCCAATTCAGCTCCAGTGACAAGCAGCAACTGCGTGGCAACAAAGAAGCAGTTGGACAGATTCCTCTTTGGAAAAAACGCGTTGCGCGCTGCCATTGACGCTGGTGTTGGTGGTCTGCTTCGTTTCTCCCCCTCCATAATTCTTCCTGGGAAGCCAACTACCCCTCCTCAACCCCACCATGGATGATCGGTGCGAATTTCTGCAGAGCACCGATGGGGATTTTCCCCCATGCGCTACAACTTCACCCGGAAAGCTCTCCGCAGACACCCCTGCACTTCATCCGGGATTCGCACCCCTCCCCCCCGACCTACCCTGTCACTCGTCACTCCCCTCACCAATACCATCCACTTACACTTGGGGCTACACTCCCGTACTCCCCGAACTACACACGTTCAAATCATGCAACCTGTGAATCGCTACAACCGCAATTCCTGCCATAGGATAAACATGTTACTGACGTTGTCAACTATTCAGATTACGGCAATGAAGTCGAGTGTGGCCAGGGTGTTGCCCGCGCCATCAAGGAGGGTCTCGTCAAGCGTGAGGAGCTCTTCATCGTTTCCAAGCTCTGGAACACCTTCCACGATGGCGAGCGCGTAGAGCCCATCGTCAAGAAGCAGCTCGCCGACTGGGGCGTCGACTACTTCGACCTCTACCTCATCCACTTCCCCGTCGCCCTCGAGTACGTCGACCCCTCCGTCAGATACCCTCCCGGCTGGCACTACGATGGCAAGTCCGAGGTCCGCCCCTCCAAGGCCTCCATCCAGGAGACCTGGACTGCCATGGAGAGCCTTGTTGAGAACAAGCTCTCCAAGAGCATCGGTGTCTCCAACTTCCAGGGCCAGCTCCTCTACGACCTCCTCCGCTACGCCAAGATCCCTCCTGCTACCCTGCAGATCGAGCACCACCCCTACCTCGTCCAGCCTGACCTGATCAAGCTGGCTGCCAACGAGGGTATCGCCGTTACCGCCTACTCCTCATTCGGCCCTGCCTCCTTCAAGGAGTTCAATATGGAGCACGCCACCGACTTTGTTCCTCTCTTCGAGGAGCCTACCGTCACGGCCATTGCCAAGAAGCACAACAAGGAGCCTTCCCAGGTCCTTCTCCGCTGGGCTACTCAGCGCGGTCTTGCTGTCATTCCCAAGACCAGCCGCAAGCACGTCCTTGCCCAAAACCTGTCTGTCACCGACTTCGACCTCGAGCAGTCCGAGATCGACAAGATCAGCTCCCTTGACAGGAAGACTCGCTTCAACCAGCCTGCAAACGTGAGTTCATCCATCATCGAGGTGGCTGTTATGTGATGATTGTCAGCTAACAGATAAACCAGTACTTCCCCACTGAGAAGCTTTGGATCTTTGGCTAAATGGGTCACATATCACATCCCATCCATCTTGCCTGATTTATCGTACTTCATAACCACCCGCACCACCCTTTTGATAGCGGCTTTTTGGTAGTCTGCAACTGGCGGTGTGCATGGGAGCTCTGTCCAACATGTGTCAAACCACGTACAACGTACGTTGATTGTATCTAGATACCTTCTCCCTCGGCAAGACTATGATCTGCCGCTAAAATACAACGAAAGCCATGACCAAGCCAGGTTGGAAATCCCGCTCGCCTGTGACATGCAGCGTTTACGCGCCCAAAGTCAGGAAAAAGCCGCCCGCCCATGAACAATGCACCACACCAGGCAACGTGCACAGTGCGGCTTTCTGTGTGTGTGTATCTGTGTGTGTGTGTGTGTGTGTGTGTGTGTGGGTGTATGTGTGTGTGGGTGTGTGTGTGTGTGTGTGCCGAGAAACATCTCGTGTAGTGAAAAAAAGGCCCTTAAATGTCCACTGATTTCTGCCCTCACACCCAGATCTCTAATCAAACGCCATTATAACGCCATGCCAGCCTCGTAGGTCTCATGCAAGAATGCTGTGCCTGAAAATCATGATGTCTTGACAAAGGCTAGAACGATTTGTTAGCATGTGATTCCGCGATAATGAGGGTCTCTCAATGTACTCACTTGCGTCGATCTGAGATAGTTGGGGCAACGCCAGACGGACTTTGTTGCGATACACCGCGGGTCCTCTAAGCTGCAGTGGGTTTCCCTCGAAGTAGACCGTTGTCAGGTGCTCCTTGTCCTTGAGCTCCTTCTCGACCTCGTTGAAGTCACCAATCTGATTGTAGCTGGCCCAAAGCTCCTCGAGGTTCTTGAGGGGCGCGAGGCCCTTTACGCTTGTGACAGCGTTGTTGGAGATGTCGAGCACACGCAGCTTCTCGTTCTTCTCGATGCCGGCGAGGGAAGTGAGGGCGTTGTGGGAGATGTAGAGTTCCTCGAGGCCGGGCGCCTCGGCGAGAGGAGCCAGATCGCGGATACGGTTCGACTGAATGCTGAGGAGGCGTAGGTTGGTGAGGCCGCCTAGCCCTGTGAGCTCGGTGATCTTGTTCTTGGCGACCCAGAGCTCGTCGAGCTTCTTCAAAGAATCGAGGTTCTGGAGGACGCGGATCCGGTTGGAGCCGAGTTCGAGGGAGGTGAGGTTATCCAATCCCTCAAGGTTTTCGATTGTAGAAATCTTGTTGGCGACGAGGAAGAGCTCTTTGAGTTTGGTCAGGTGGTTCACGCGTTTGATGTGTTTGATCTTGTTGAAGCTGAGGTCGAGGGAGGTGAGGTTGACGAGGTCGTCGAGGCCACGGATGTGGGAGATGAGGTTGTCGTAAAAGTCGAGGTCCTCGAGGGTGGGCGCGAGGGCGGCGAGGCCGTCGATGGACTGGATCGAGTTCTGGCGGAGGCAGAGGCGGACGACTTTTTGGAAGCGTTCGAGGCGGAGGGCGGGGATGGAGGAGACGCGGGCGTGGGAGACGATGAGTTCGTCTGTTTCTGGGTCTTCGCCGTCGAGGAGATCTGTGGGAGGGTATATGTTAGTTCACATGCATACGTCTCGCTTCATTCTTGTAGCCTAACGAAGAGAGCGCGCCAGAGGGAGACTTGCCTTCGTCAGCGGGCAGTTCTTCACCCGGAAGGACGTTCTCGTCGTCTGATTCCGGGTCGGAGAGGATCTCGGGGTTGGCGAGAACAGCGGTGCGCTGGACCCTGAGCTTGCCGTCCCATCCTTTGCTGTTCCTGAGACCTGGGCTGGTCTGGCCGTCCGTCCGCGGGGAGGCGGTGGCGTCTTCTTCAGGGAGCTCGATGCGCGGGGAGTGCTTCGGCGACGAGGGTTCCGTCGGGGTGGTGGGATCTACGGGGCCGGGCATGATGGGCGGATTTCGATTCGGTTCGGGGAGGTTCGCGGTGGGTTTTGTTAGAGGATAAGGTTTCTTTTGTTCGGTCGTGGCTCCGAGTGATGTTGGAGACTTCAAGAGTGGCGGGGTGAGAATAAGCAAACGGGAAAAAAGGCAGTTGCTGAAAGTCGGCGGTGAATTCTCGGCGGGGCGGGGTGGGAGGATCTGATCAAGAAAGTGGGATGCTTTGGAGGACCTGGAGGAAATGGACACAGCGGAGGTGGGATTGGGAAAATGGAGGGGTTGTTTTCTGAGGGATCGAAAATCAAGATCTAGTGTCACACATGCTGGGATACGGGATATGGGGGAAGGATGTGCGATTTCGCGGTGTAAAGCAAGGCAACGTCTAGTATCGAGGGGGCTGATTGATTATTTATTAGTTACGCCCGCTTTCTCGCACACCTCACATGTGGACGCCTTTCCCCCGAATGCCTGGTGTGCAGGTGTTGGTTTTGGGCGGAGGGAGGAGAACAGCACAGCACATGCCCCTGGGGATTCGGGAACACCTGTAATGAGGTAAGGTGAGAAGTGACGGGATGGCTGGGCTTGTCGACAAGTGTATCCGTAGGTAAGGTAGGTACTCCGTACGGTTCATCTCCCTCTCCTGCCTTTTTCATTTCCATTCGACCTACTGGATATTTCGCGAGCATAGGATTGGCGGGCTGGTTCCAGCAATCCAGGAGGGCCGTTTGGCGCTAGAGTATGACGTCCCAATGGACCAGGAAGGCGGGCAGGAACTGAGGAAGTACCCAAGTAGCAGTGAAGGCGGGGGTACCAGGTCTTCCATTGTAGGGTACGGATACTCGGTAAGGTACCGGGCTGGATGGACAGAAAGCGAGAATCACGCCGTGGAATGAGATGATGATTCTTTAGAAGGGAACGGATATTGAAGCGGCAGATGGAGCAGCGCCAGGCAGTCTTTAATGACTGTCTTACTACCTGGATCGAGACCACCCTCTAGAAAGCCATTGTTGCAGCCTGTCATCATGAAGTTTGTCTTGCCTGGTGTCACAGAGCGGTCTTGTCTCAGGCTCAGCACATGTCTTGACCATCTTCCATCTTACACAGCGGAACACACACCCAACACCACACACACACACACACACCTCGTGTCAATGGCGGAAGCCCGCCTATTATCCATTCCTCCTCGGTCCTGTCAATTACAGTATCCAAAGAGGAGAAGATTATTTCACCGTTGCAATTGATGGACGACTGCAGATCGCTGACCATTGGGCTGGAATCTTGGGACCCCGACCTGCAATCCTTGTGCTTAATAAGTCCGTCTTCGTTTGCCGCCAACGCCGAATTCGAACGTTGCCTCCGAAGCTTTCTGGACGGAATAGGACCGCCTGCATGCCCGGCCATAGTGAACCCAGTCGCGTTCGAACACGACCACATGCGCACCATGTCATGACCCGTCATTCTAAAGTCCACGATACCTTCTCCGAACAAACGTCCCCGAATCGTTTTCTTGCGCAAGCAGCAGCCAGGAACCGCCCCTCTTTCCCAGGGTACCTAACGTATCTGTTTAAGGTAATCCGCGTCCCAGGGTCTTCTTCCGTTACCTTAAACCCAACAACTGGACCACATCATCTCACCCCACGCCTGGTTCGCGCCTCCATGTCTCGCGAGCAACCGTGATGCATGCTATCCGCGCATCCTCGATTGGGCAGCTCCTACGTCGTCCTCGTTGTCTGCAAGCACTTCCCATCACGGCACCATGGCGAGCCACGTCTCAGCGGCAGTCGATGCCGACGCTGCCTCTGACGCCGCACCTCGGCCTCACACACAAGCGGCACTTCAATGCTCAAGCACTCTATCTACCGCCCCTCATCTTCACCGGCCTATTGGTCGTTCTGTGGACGCAAAAGTGTCTCGCAATGATCGTCTTCCAGAACAAGATCATTTACATGCCAGGCCTGCCACCCAATGCACGTAGGGAGCGCATTGAAGACTACGCGAAGCAGTGTTGGGGTGTACAATGGGAGGAGAAGAGGATCCGCGCCGCCGACGGGACGGATCTAGCCCTCTGCGTGGCCTCGGCGACATCGACTGGTGAGAGGAAGACCACGTCGCTCGACGATACTCTATCGGTGCCGTCCATCTACATCCTCTACTTTCAGGGTCCGCCTCGCCCCCGTCCCCATACCCCGGCAGGCACATAGCTTTTACCCTTGTGCCTCTCCAAACGAACAAAGGCTCATGCTCTGGGGAACATAGGAAACGCCTCGTCCATTCCCCCACGGTTGCCCGACCTATCATGGGTCCTGCGATCGTTGCAGCAGAGCAAACGGCCGGCGCGATACATCTTTGTGTGTCTAAGCTACCGCGGGTACTGGACGTCGAGGGGTCGCCCCTCCGAGAAGGGTATCAATCTAGACGCGCAGGCGGCTCTGCGTTGGATTGGGTGGATGCACAGCGAGCACGATGTCCACAGGCACCACCCAACGCCGGAGGTCATACTCTGGGGTCAGAGCATCGGCGCTGGGGTCGCCACGAACCTCGCCGCGTGGGAGGCGTTCCCGCCCACGTTGCGGCTACGGTCGCTGATCCTCGAGACACCTTTCACGTCCGTCAAGGACATGCTGGCGACGCTGTACCCTCAGAAATGGGTGCCATACCGTCATCTCTGGCCGTTTCTCCGGAATCACCTGGACAGCTGGACGAACCTAGCCGCGATCGCCGGGAACTGGTCCAGGTCGAGGAGCTGTGAGAGACCTCGCATTACGATCGTGGAAGCTGGCAGGGACGAGCTAGTGCCGGCCGAGCACGGCGCGAAGCTGGTCCGGCGCTGCGAAGAGGTTGGGCTCGAAGTAGAGAAGACGACGGTGCAGGGCGCTTTCCACAACGATGCCGTCATCAGGCTAGAGGGACGCAGAGCCGTCGTCGCCTGCATTGAGCAGGTCGCTGCTAAACTCTGATGGACACTAACAATGACATCAAGTGAAGTCTGTCTAGTTAAGCAGTAAATTCACACGAAGCTGTCACGGTGGCAGTCCAAAGCTGTAGATGTTGGTCATCCCGAAGTGGGCAAACCTGAATGGCGAATTGAATGAGTCTATTGCACTGCCGGGGGAGCTGCCTCGGCGTTCGAGTTCGGTTTGGACTTCGGACTGGGAAGCTAGGAACCGCTCCCCGGGCCCCGGCAAACCACCTCAATGCAAGGTTTATTCGAGAGATAAGTGATGGTCAGGGATTAAATTGCCTTGCCTCTTTTTGCAGGAAACCGAGCCGGGTTGATGGTACCATCCCTCACGGTCCAACGCCATGTGCGCCATCTCCAAAGCCTCTCTCTAGATGTCGGGCTTTTGAGATAGAGCCAAATCGTACGTTGAATCACTGTGGGATCAATTTGTCTCCCAGTTGATGCCGCATATCATCAGTAGATTCCTTTGATCCCGTCAACTATTCCTGTAACTTGACTGAAAGTCTTCGCCCCTTGTACGACGGCAATGAAGCCAGATTCGGTGTCTACCCCTAACATTTCTTATTCCGGCCAAGTGATGGGCACAGAAGCTTGGACGCGGCCATGCCGTCTCAACGTGGATCATCTCAGGCTTTTTCCACTGTTCCAGGCACCTAGGCAGCTTTTCGCGTGAACTGTGAACCGTGGGAGCACCACAGATGTGTGCTCGGCAGCCCGCAAACTCCCGGACATAAGTACCATTTGGGCTGTTGAGTCACCGCAGAGTGACCTGTCGACGGAGCGAGGAATCATCCAGCCCCCCTGACTTGAGCACAGTGGCACCGAACCAAATGCACCAAAGCCAACGCAAGTTTGCACACACTCTTTTTTGGTCCCTAGACTCGGCTCCTTGTTAAGTTGTTCCCCCTGCGGATGGCTTGGACATGGCGCGGTTTTAGGACCGGGTTCGGCCTGGTACTCAGTGCCCGCCAGTGTCTGCCAGCTTTCCCACCAGTGCCACCACAGAGGCAGCCAAGCAAAGCCCGGCGCAGCACCCACTTTAACATCAGCGAAGTACCCTGCTGGGGTGCACGTGATATCGCATCCGAGGCGTGTGTCCCTCAGACCCACCGACGCGTCCCCCTTGATCCCCCAGACGCGTCCAATGAGGACGTTCTCACCACTTTTTTTTTTTTTTTTTTAATCA
>JFFI01000064.1:30716-59418 GCA_001563125.1 Colletotrichum salicis
ATTGGTGTTTTGGATCTTTTTGCCGTGCTTATGGAATTCCATTTTGAGTACCAATGGATTTGTAGCTACTGATCCCAACTGATCCCAACAAACGGCGTCGAGATAGACTTTGCTTTTTTAATTGCCTGCTATTACTAGTAGAGAGACAATGCATCCATCCCTCCTCGCACCAATGCATGCTGCCAGGTTTGTTCACACCTTACACGAGGTCGTTAAGTCCAGCAAGGCCATGGTGCACATGCCTATTGGGTAGAATATGTCTCGCTGCTTTTATGCGCACCAAGGTGTGGTATCAAAGCTGTATTATCTCCGGCCCTCAGGCCGGTCTAAAGTCTCATGCGGTCGGAGTCCCCACCCCACCATCTCCGTCTAAACCCCAGTTCCGGGGAACGCCCCGTTCTTGGAGAGGACGACGATGCCGCGCTCGCGGGCGATGTAGCCCTTCATGAGGTTCTGCATAGGGATGAGTTGTTAGTCATGTACTCGATGAATGACTGGAGCGCTATGGAGTTCTGCGAACCAAGCGGGCCTTTGTGGAAGTCACCACGACACTGAGTTGCCTTGAGCACGCAATGTCGGCCCCGTGATGATGTTGCCTACAAGGCAGCTGGAGTTCACGGAGGGTATGAATCAAGCTTGGCAATGCAGACAAATGTGCGGCGAGATCTCAGCACCGATTTGAGCCGATCGAACGACAAAAAGAAAACACGTCTGGACTACAGACGGTGGCTGTCCACCCCTCGGGCAACCAGCAAGCCAGGCCCAAGAGGCACGACGAAAGAAAAGTTGCCACGTACCTTGTAGATCATGTTGGCCAACAGGCACTCAACCTCGTCCGGATCAACAGTCTCCTGGCTACCGAGGCTAATAGCAGCTGTGAACTCGGCGACTGGGACTCTGGTCCGGCGGACGGGAGCGGCGCCGGCTTCTTTCGCCTCCTCGAAGCCGCCGACGACAAAGACCTTGCGCAAGAGGTTGCGCAGCGCGATATCGCGACCGCGCTCCAGCGTGAGGTAAATTCTGCGACGGACGAACTCCTCCTCGCCTTCTTGCAGAGCTATGTCAAAGTTGCGCAAATCGCCCTTGCGGATGCATTGCGACAGTGGGAGGAAGAGCTTCTGCAGCCGCGGGTAGGGCTCGAGAAGTTTGCTGCTGGGCAGGGTGTGTGTGGTGAGAAGATGGCATGGGATCAGGTAGGTAAGGATTCTCCTATGATGGTTGTTAGTGGTTGGGTATGGCGCTGTGGGGTATCCCAAGATGACTTACTCTTGGTTGCTCTTCGCATCCTTGTGACACAGTGACCATGCCTCAGTGAGGTGTTTTTCTGCCTAAATTTCGTCAGATTCGCAATAGAGAACCGGAATTCTCTCGGCAATCAAACCTCAACATAGTTCTCCTCCAAGAAGAAAAGCACGCCTTCGTAGTACTTGAAAGTCACCCGCTGTGACTTGGGGAATGCTTCCAGGGGAGGCATATCTCCACGGTTCGTAGACAACGCCTTCAGGATTGTCCGGCTCAAGCTCGCAGAGTTGAGTTTGAAGTAGGTCTTGAAGAGTAGGTTGATGATGTAGTAGATAGCCCACTTTCTTGATTCTTCGAGAGGTGCTCTGTACACAGTTAGGACTAACTAAGAGCCTTTGGGTTTGTCGACATACCTATCGCTCAAACACAAGGTGAAAATACGCTTAAGCTGCTGTTCGCAGTCGCGTAGCTGCTTCTGCTTTTCCAGGTCCGGATCATAGTCGTCAGCAAGCTCCATTGCGTCAGCAGTGGCATCGGTAGTGTTCCGCTCCTCGTCTGAGCTGATGGCGAAGAGTCGCAGATGCTTGCCAGCAAGGTAGAGACAGGGAATTGTCCACGCCTCGAAGCCATAATTAGTGTAGCCTCGGATGAGAGCGGTGGTGAATTCCTTCCAAGACTCATACACCTTGGTCCATGATGAAGTCTGTCGTCGGCGTTAGTGATGAAGCCAAAGGAGGGGTACGGGTAGGCGCATCACGCGAGAGCTCACCCTACCTCCAGCACCGGAGTCGCCCTCTACTTTGAGGATCTCGCCAATGGCCTTCCAGTACGCCGTGTAGACTTCTACCCAGCCTGTGGTCTCCTCATGGTCGAGCTTGAATTTCTTAGATCCTGGGCCCCGACCGAGGAGCATGTACTTGATGTCGCTCTTGGCTTCTTGGACGTTGGTGCTCAGATAGATGGACCGTAGCCTGTCCGGCTTGTTGACTGGGCTGAAGGGCTGAAGTGTCTGCGCAAGAGAGTACCCAGACCGAGTCTTGTAGGAATTGCGGAACTCCTCAAAAAGAGGCTCCATCTTGTCTCATTAAGCCCTCGTCGTGTGTATGTTGGAAGGTGAGTGAGTTGAGTGATGGAGGAGCTGAAGAGCGAACGCTCAGTAGACTGTTGTTGGAAGGTGACGCAAGTTTTTACCAGATTGAGCCTGCCGAATGTATTCAGAGACAATCCACCTGCAAGTCTTATAGTGAAAGCGATCACCGTATAACATCGGCCAGCGTATGTGGTTGTCTTTGTGATGCTGTTGCTCAACGGAGGGCGGTCTGCGCTGTGATTGGTCGAAATCCAGCGACTTTGGGATACACCAAAGGCAGCTCCTCCCTCTGATCATTATGGTGGACACCGACTGTTCTGCGCCTGACATGCAAGGCAGGAATGCATTGACAGACCTTCTCGAAAAACTGGGCGGTTTGAAGTGGATCCCCACCAGCCGCAGCATGGTGGGGTCCGGTCGCTTAGGAAAGTGTGGCGCTGACACATAGGGTTCTCGCCCTTTTTTTCATTTACCCAACTTTTTTGTTTTCCAATTCGGCTACAGACCCAGCAGCAACCACCACGATATCGGATAATCGACGACCATCGGCCAGCTCTTCAAAGTAAGTCACCAATTACTCAAGTTCGCGGGGGATCTTCAGTTTCTAACAAATTATTCAAGATGGGTAAGCACAACTCCTCTCTCCTTCCCTGGATCTGGATCTTGGATGCGAATGCCTGCTGCGAAATTTTCGAACCCGACCGCGACGAACAAAACTTTTTCACGGCCACTTGAGACATCACGAAGATGTTGCAACTTGGGACGACACCCGTGGGTACGCCTGCTTTTTGGATACAACAGCACCGGATTCCAGGAGCCCACATGTCGAGCGAGATCGCCACACTCTCCCAACCGACGAATGGGTTAGGGCTTGGCTTTGGAGGAACGGAAAGGGGGGAAATGAGCGCAAGACCTGGCATTGCCTGACGCAACGCGATTTCGGCCATTCATCCGAAGCCGATCGACCAGAACATTCGCAGCAGTTCGGAACGACACAGCGATTCGCATCCTTGCATCCAGAGATTGTGTGGCTCCAGGACGACGCATAACTAATTATCTTCGCTACAGGTCGTCTTACGGAATACGAGGTCATCGGCCGCCACTTGCCCACCGAGTCCAACCCGACTCCGGCGTTGTACCGCATGATCATCTTCGCTCCCAACGTCACGGTTGCGAAGTCCCGTTACTGGTACTTCTTGCGTGGCCTGAAGAAGGTCAAGAAGGCCACCGGTGAGATCGTCAGCGTCAAGGAGGTACGTCACCAAAAACTCGGTTTCTCAACAGCGCACCGAAGTCAGGAACTGACTTTGTTCGCTACAGATCCAGGAGAAGCACCCCCTCAAGGTCAAGAACTTCGGTGTCTGGCTCCGCTACGACTCCCGCTCCGGCACCCACAACATGTACAAGGAGTACCGCGAGATGTCCCGCACCGACGCCGTCGAGGCTCTCTACTCCGACATGGCCGCCCGCCACCGTGCCCGCTTCAGGTCCATCCACGTATGTGCCCTCGCGCCCGACATTTGGTCACCCCTACCCGGGAATCTGAACCTCTCACTAACAAAATCTCCAACAGATCCTCAAGGTCGTCGAGCTCGAGAAGGGCGACGATGTCAAGCGCCCTTACATCAAGCAGCTCCTCACCAAGGGCCTCAGCTTCCCCCTCCCCCACCGCGTCTCCAAGCTCAACAACCAGAAGATCTTCAGCGCGAAGCGTCCCACCACCTTCGCATAAAGTGTTGGCTGTTGTGCGGCGTTGTTTCTCTGGTTTTCGACAAATGGAGGGGCGGGCTACTACTACTTGGCAGGTGTTCATTAGGTCTATGGAACTATCACGTGCATTTGCTCTCTGAAGGCGGGGGCCACCAAAAGAAATGAAATCAATTCAAAACATCATCTTTTCGCGAGCATGGCCAAAAAAAAAAGGCAGCAGGGGAGGGAGGGAAACCTACTCAAACCACCTTTTGATAGATGGACGAATGATACCTGAGTACGAAGCTGTGAATTACGACTTCTTGATGAGACGATGCGGTTTACCTTAGATCTGCTCGGCCAGAAGAGGGATGTCAAGACGTCCGGCTTCGTCTACGTAGACAAATGCCAACTCACCCCGCGTCGGTTGTCGAACTATTGACCGTGCCCGTGATGTCGTGTTTGCGTCTTCTTTCCGAGATATGAAGTGTGGCATGTCCAAGCTGCTCTGTCCTACCAGGTAATTATCGCGGTAGCGTCTGTGACTGTCTTTCCTCTGGCTATTCTTTGCCACGTAGATATTGGAGTACCGTGAATTTCACAGTGGTGACGTAACCCCTGCAATTGGTGGTTGCCGTATTCATGTGAAGTAGCATACTTGTCACAGTCACAGGAACCGGCGACGAGCCTCCGGTTTCCCGGCATAATTCCCTTGATGGATGAGACGACATACTGGCCATGTGTCACGGACAGCAAAATCTATACCGTATCAGGCATAACAACACCGGCTTCTTATCGAGAGAGTCAGAACATCTCTTCCATTCTCTAGGATTGATCGGTGTGATTCATCACCCCTATCGTACACGCATCGCCAATTCACTCAATCATTTCCTTTTCCGTGTTGTACATCGCCCCAATTCATCTCACGCGAGCCTCGCGCTTCCCTCCTCTTTCAGAATCACCCGTCATCACCAGGTGACCTCTCCATATTCGCGTCAACGACAAACTCGTCCCACGAACTCGGATCCCACCCAAAGTCCCCGGCATCCATCTGGATCCCGAAGTGCGCAATCAGGTCCTGCGGGTTACTAAAGAGCGGCGTGCCCCCGAACATGGCCATGTCCTCCGGCGTCAGCCCGAACGGCGGGTTCATGGGCGCTGACGTTGACGGAGGCAACCCTGCCGCCGCCGCCATCGATGGGTCGACGGCCATTGGCGTAAGGCCGCCCAAGCCGACAGTGTTTGTTGTCGCGAACGGCGCACCCGTGGGAGGAAGTGTAGAGCCGCCTCCGTGCCAAGCAGCAGCGGCGGCGGCTGCACCACCGATTCGATCTGTCCTGAAGGCCGGGTGTAGAGTCCGCGTACTCACACCGTGGCCCCCTACCGCCGCCGATGATTCCTGAACATCTGTAACATCCACGTCTCCGTCCCCATCCTCGTCGCCATCTTCATCATCATCATCGTCGTCATCATCCTCCTCTTCCTCATTCTGCGGCACCTCCACCGTCTTCCTCGCAGCCTCCTTCTGGTCCGTCGCCGTCGCACTCATAGGCCCCCTACCACCATGACCATGACCATGACCACTGCCATCCCCACCACCCAACTTCAACTCCCCCATCATCGCCTCCGCCCTCGCAGCCCTCGCCCTTCTTAAAAGCTTCTTCAACGGCCTCCACAACGTCCCCCGTCTCGTATCCGCAATCCGCTCTCTCATCCCGTGGAAATTCCGATCCACCACCCGCCAGGCCCTCTCGACCAGCTCCCCGCGCGTCTGCACGCACAACTCCGCCAGCGCGACAGCGAGCGGGTGCCACTGCACGTAGCTGTCGATCCACCACCCGAACCGCTCGCGGTACGTCGCGGAGCTGTACTCGACGAGCTCGATCGTGTTCACCGCCGTGCGAAGCATCGTCTCCCGCGCGACGCGGGGCTTCGCTGTCGCCGTGGACGCGCGCGGGGTAAAGGGGTATTGTGCCGACAGCCACATTTTGAGAATGATGATGCGTACCGTTACGGCGGCGTGGTTGGCGGGTAGATGCCGCGTGTCCTGGTCCCCGTCACTGCCGCCGCCGCCGCCGCCGCCGGAGCCGGAGCCGGAGCCATCTGATGCGGGAGTTTTGGGCGGTGCGGTGCCGAAGAGTGCCTCAAGACGCTGCGCATGCGCCATAATCTCGTCCTCTGACGTCGTCGGCTCCGGCGTGCCGTCGTTATCGAGCGCGAGCTGCGGGTGCCGCGGCCGGAGGTTCCCAAAGATACCCGACGACATGCTCGTGCACAGGCAAAACGTCATCTCCGTCGGGCCCGTCCTGTCCTCGAGCGGGTTCGTTGTCGCGGGGCCAAAGTCGTCGTCGTCGAGGTTGAAGGGTAAGCGGGTGTTGTAGGACTGCCGGGGGATGGCGGCGTCGGTGCCGCGGTCCTCGGCGGCGCGGATGTCGAGGACGACAATCATCCACCACAGTCGGCGGCGCATTTCGGCCTCGAAGGGCGGAAGAGGGGGGTTGACGCCGTCGCGGTGGAGGTGGAGGGCCTGGGCGAGGCGGACGACGAGGGGGATGAGGGCCCATGAGGCGCGGCTGGCGTTGTGGGAGCGGAGGAAGCACTGTGAAATGGTTAGATGCTGGATTATAACCTTCGTAGGGAGTGAGTAAAACTAGACTCACCACGTAGTACGTCAGCGCTTGAAGGGTCCTGATCTCACTGCTATTGAGATAATCCGCACTATGAAGCGCCCTCTCGACGCCCTCCCGGTACCTCTGCGCAAGCACACTCCTCTCCTCCCCCAAGTTCTTCAAACAAGCCTCGTTTGTCAAGGTCGTGATGGCGCCAAAGTACATGGAAAAGAACAAGGCCTCCGTCGCATCGTCAATATGCCTATTCACAGCGTTCGCGAACCCTTCCAGCTCAACCGAGACCGTCGGCCGGTGAATCACCTTGAACGCCGGATCGACATTCGAAAAGAAGATGCCGCACATGTACATGATGTGATCCCGCGGCGGGTGCCTCAACGGCTCGTCCCCGCTCGTGACGAAGCTGGAAATGAGCCCGGACAGCGCGGGCGGCGTCTGCCCCTTGTTGGCGATGGATGACTCGGGGCTCGTCGTGCTATGCTGCTGTTGCTGCTGCCCCTGCCCCTGGCCTCCATCCTCGTCATCGGACCCTTCGCTGTCGGATGGTTGGTCCAGTGCTTGTCTCATGCCCTCGACCTCTTGGCACAGGTTCTCCCAGAACTCGGCGCTCATGTAGTTGGTTGGCGGGGCGGGCTGAGGGTCCCACCCCGCGCCGGGCGGCGACGGCTCCGCGTCATTCATGCCCGAGACTGAGTCGCCACCAACACCCCTTCGGCCCGTCGCCGATATAGAATGCGGCGTCGAGGCGGCGGCGGCGGCGGCGGCGGCGGCAGCAGCCAGAGAAGAGGCCGCCGCTGTGGCAGCTGTCCCCGAGCCGGCTGCGGTACCACTGCTTCTGGCGACCCCATCCACATTACCGGAGTCGACTTTGCTTACGATACTCTCTAGACGTGTGATGCGGTTCAACAGCTCATTCTGCCTCCCCTGGCGCGGCTTGCGATTTCGCTTCCGGGAAGGGAAAACGCAGTCGAGATCGGAGCGCTCGCACTGCTTGCACCGGGGCTGTAATTTATCGCATTTTATCTTGCGATGGCGGCAGTTTGCGCAGCTGAGCTGTTGTTTGCTGCTGCTGCTGCTGCTGCCGCCGCCGCTGTTGCCAGTAGCGGCGCTGGTTTGGTCGGATTGTTGTCGGGCTGAGGTCGCCGATGATGCCGGCGGTGTCATTGTTTAGTGAGATTTTGATGAGTGTATGACACTCAAGGGTGGTGTGGGTGAGTGAGTATGGGGGTGAAGGGTGTGAGCGACCCCAAGGTGAGTGAGTGGGAAGCTCAAGTGAAGCTCAGGGTGTGAGTGTGTGTGTGTGTGTGTGTGTGAGTGTGTGAGGTCGGCTGTTGCTGACGTTGACGATTTTGAGCGTTTCCCCGCTAAGCTCGCGCTTGCATTCCTTGTAAGTTAAGAGCGAACGGGCGATCTATGTCCTTGTAACTCCTAAGCCCGGGCTGACGTTCGTCCGCCGTACGGATATGTCAAACGTATCTAGGTTTCCATCCAGAATGAAAGGGCGGGGGGAAAGTGTAAAGAAGAGGCAATGATTTATAAGAATGAACTATTTCGCGAATCAGTTTCCGAGGGGTTTGCTTGATGATGGATGGTGTTCTGCTTTGTGAGCAAAAAGATCAGGGTTGTGAGTGAGACAGGATGAATTGAAGCGCCGGGGGGAATATACCTATGAGGATTTGACGGTGGGCTGTAGGCCTGTAGCTTGTGTGGTTAGGTTCCCCGCTGTCCACCCCCAGGCCCCGAGATCTGCGTTCCGATGTAAAAATTTCCCAGGGGGTTTGCCCGAAACTACCTTACCACCCCGCTGCAGCAGGCGTAAAAAACCTTAAAAAAACAAAGACTAGGTGGCATACGTAGTAAAGGTGTGACTTATTTCGTTGATTTGGGTGGAAGAACTGATATGTCAGCACGTTCTGTATTCGTAGAAGCGTAAATTCCCAGTCGTGATTTGCTCGGTCTCGCTAGAGATGGAGAGGTCTCATCCCTTCTGTACCCTGGGGAAAGTAAAGTTTCTTGTCCGGTAGCATGCCGCGATTAGGAAGGATTTGACAAACTACTTCAACACATTGTGAACCGTAATTACAATTCTATAATTTTGGGTTTTCTTGGTTTCTGGCCCAACTCCAGGCACCTACGGCAGTAATGCTTGTTTTTGACCAGTGCACCGGGAGAGCCAAGTCTGTCCAAAAGAGATGGAACAAAGACCTAGACCATCACATATCGGCGCGGCGCGGCGCTCGGAAGACCGCCGAGTGCGAGTTTAATAATGGGAATTACGGAGCTTTCCGTCCCTTACTACCTTAGCCCAGCCTACCAGGCCCTCGTCGTATTTACGTATCGTCGTACTTTCGGTAGGTATTCGTAAGCCAAAACGACGATGCTGGAATAGTGATAGCGCGCTTGCGTACTTTTGTTCCGGGACCCTCACTCTCAGCATGAACAGTCATTCAACTCGTTTGAGGTTCCTGGGGCCCGGTGAGATGACTCAAACCCAAAAATCCTTCATGACAATGTTACAGAGAGCCGGGGGGGGGGGAAGGTAGATGAGATGAACAGAACACACATACTTACCTCTTTTCTCAGTCCAAGACACAAGAGTTGAAACCTCACACAACGGTAACAGTAGGGGAAGAGGGGAAAATAAAAACAATGACAGAAATGGACGAACAACTGGACTTCATCACGGTGAACACCACCCTCCCAACCCTACCCCTTCCCCCCCTCGCCACGCGCCAGCCCGTCCTCACCGAGCGTCTCATCCTCAAACCCGTCAGCCAAGACGACCTGCACGCAGTGCACGCCATGCGCTCGCAGCCAGAGGTGATGAGGTGGGCAGTCGCCGGCCGCCCCGACGCGGACCTGCAAGAAACACAGGCCTGGCTGGACGACAACCTCCCGCCCAACGACGCCCACAACTACAACTTCACAATCTGCCTCCAGTCGACCGGTGAATTCATCGGTCTCGGCGGCGTCAAGCGTATTGGCACCACCTCCGGCCCCGGCGGCGAGCTGGGCTGGCCCGAGATCGGGTACCTCCTCCGTCAAGAGGCCTGGGGCAAAGGGTACGCCACCGAGTTCCTGCGGGGCTTCGTCGGGGCCTGGTGGTCCCTGCCCCGCTCTGCCGCGCGTGTGCTCCGGGTTGAGAAGAGCGTCATCCAAGAGACCCGGCCGGTTCAGGACACGGAGCAGTCCGGGTCCGAGGAGGTGGTGGCGGAGATGCTCACCGCCGTGACGGAGCTGGACAACTTGCCCAGTCAGAAAGTCTTGGACAAGACGGGCTTTCGGAAATTCAAGGTCTGGACGGAAGTCGATAAAAAGACACGGGAGACGACGACGCTTGTCGGCTATGGCATCGCTGCGCCGAAATAGGAAACTCAACACGACGATGGAACAGAGTTCGATTAGACCGCTCATCCCCGGGGTCTTTGCGGCGTTCAGCTCCAAACGCTTTGCCGCAAACCTTGTTGGTCTACCTTTTTTTTAAGTTGGCCAAGAGATTTCTGGGAGGCTCAGCACCACCTCAACAGGTGGCACACTCGAGTTTTCTAGCTCTGGGGAGAGCGGTAGCGATGGAACCAGTGTGGTTAGCCGTCACGGCTCGGAGGTCGCAATGAGGACGGTACCGGGTGTGCGAGACTCGGGGTGGGGAACCCAGCTTCGGACAATTTGCGTCGTCCGTGATTCCTCCGATCTCACATCGGGGGCTAGCACCGCCGATGTTTGCGGGACTCGTCCTTCTACATATAAGAGAACAGATGACGCCAAGAAGTCAAATACATCTCATCCTAGCATAGAACCATAGGCAGAAGCTCTACAGACGAAACCGTATTACATTGCCTCATCTCAGCCGAACCGATCTCGAGTTCTGCCTTCGCAAGATAGTCACTGTCGTCACCCCTACCACACCAACTGCTGCCCTAATAAGAGCCATCGAGACCGACATGTCGCAACTCGGGCTGGCCAACACCATCGCCACTGCCACCGGCATCTTAGGGTGCGCGTGGTGGGCAGGTCAGCAAGCTTTCATTCCCCTTCACTCGCATGCTCTCTCCCTCTCTTCGTGCCATCAGCGGGGTCGACGTCAATTGCTGACTCTTAGTCCAGGCGTGGCGGCATCGTTGTCCATGTTCAGCATCCCCGCCATTATTCAAACCAGCGCCGAGCCAGGTCATGCACTGAAGCTGTGGCAACACATATTTTTGAACGGCGCGTCGACCGGCCCAAAAGTAGCGCTCGCCATTACGCTCTCGCTGGCCTACTCGGCATACGATCGCTACGACCAGGGTGTTGCATGGAAGCCGTTTGTTGCCGCTGGAGCTTTGAGTCTCGCCATCGTGCCCTATACCATCATCTTCATGTCGTCAACGAACAATGCGCTCATGGCCGGTGCACGGGGCATCGCAACGCTGGGTCTGTCCGAGACCACGGAGTTGTTAAAGAGGTGGCAGGCACTCAACGCCGTACGAAGCATCATTTCCCTGGCGGGCGCCGCTATCGGGTTGTGGTATACCGCTTTCCACTGAGCGTGAGATGGTTTGATTCCTATCCAATACATGTCGAACGTTTCTGTATAGACAGGGAACCGAGGCGACGGAACGGCGACAGATTCATGTAAGATAAAGATAGCGCTCGAGGTGTGCCGACCAGGCGGATGGTTGGCGGCCAGTGCAACAACAGGTGGTCATCCCGTTGGTTGCTGCAGTGTCAGGAAGTGGTAGAAATGGTACTTGGCCAACGCAATGTACAACAGCAGGTCCCTGCAAGCCATGTTCGTAACCTCTGCTCCTGTGTTCACCGCCAGATCACTATGTTCCAAAACCTTGGCTGCAACTGCATCATACATGGCTGCCGCAACGATTAGATTTAGATGGACACGCCGAGTCACCATGGTAAGCCGGGGTAGAGACACTGTGCCATGTATTCGTAAGGATGTGCGATGCGCCGCCGCGGATCACTTTCCGGATGCTAGCAGTGTTTCTGGAAGTCTGGAAGATGGGGCGGAAGTAGCGAAAAGATTGGGTGGATCATCGAACCGGATCTCTGGTGTTTTGCAAAAGCGCTCGCCGGGTTCCAGCCTGCCGGGGAAGCAGATAGCCATGGCTTAGGTGGACATGGTGACGCTGTCTTGGAGGTTAGTGACTCTGAAGTCTGGGAAAAGTAGCTTCCTAGAAGTTGTGTGGTGGAGGGTCGGGGAATGAGATGAGACGGAGCAGAATTCGAGCAGCTCAACGGCGTGTGGCTGGGCAGTTCCTCTTCAGCGTCTGCTGGTTCCCTTTGACCTTTAACTCTCTTGATTTGCGTACAACGTATGGATAGTTAACCCAGACCAGACGGGTCAACCTGTCGGCTTGAACGGGTTGCCTCTGGAATAGAGGGTTGCGTGGCTAGGGCCGGCTGGCGGCTGAGCGGGCACCAGCCTCCGCAACAAGGCACATCGCAGCTGGGCATGTCGAGCAGACGGCTCACCTGGGCAGACTTTCAGGCTGCATCCTGGGGTCCGAGGGAACTGGGCATCCATCGCTTTCGACGGGCCTCTTTGGTCATCTGGATCATCTGGATAGTCAGGTCCGTTTTGCTGCCCAGCCTCACTTTGCCTTATCTTCTGGAGCCTGGAGGATACGGATGCCAAATCATGTTGATCAGCTGGTGGGGAGTCGGGACGTGATGGTCGAGATATTAGATTAGGCGTAACGTCGGGAGTTGAACCCAAAACGACGACAGAAGATCAAGGTCGGACAAGCCGAGTACGGGTGCATCGAGATGCCGTAGGGTGGTGCTGGTGACTGCTGAGAGAGAGAGAGAGAGAGAGAGAGAGAGAGTGTGTGTGTGTGTGTGTGTGTGTGTGTGTGTGAGGTAAGGTATTTCGGGAGGAATGTGTGCGTATGCAAGTCAGAGGGGGAGCGGTGATGTTCCCAACTAGCGGTCGTGAAGAGGTGAGATTGCCGTGGGGAGAAAAGGTACATCGTGAGAAATGGAAGCAGCGAGAGGGCGCACTAAGGCGGTACGTACCTAACGGTTGGAGATGGAAGCAAGTGGGAGGAAAAGGTAAAGGCACTTGGAGATGCTGCCGAACCAACTAGAAAAAGCATGTATCTCTCGAAAGGGAGCCGACGGTCCGGCCCAAATTTGTCCCCGCAAGGGAAGCTGCGCCAGGGTGCACGTGTCAACCCAACAGCCAAACGTTTTCCCTGTTTGATCGCTATTCTTACCTGCCACTGCGTTGCCTGCCTTGTCCTTCCCTGTCTTGCGCAGCGCGTGCTGCATGTACGGATATGTAGGTAGGTATTGAAGCTGTGAAAGAGCCCAGTTGCGTAAGGTAAGTTGGTAAGGTAGGAAGAACCAGGCAGTTGCTTTCCAGCAGCTCGGTTCTGCCTGACGGGATGGAAAGTTCATGTCCATGTCCTTCCTTCCTCCCTTCCGTTGAGTCCCTTCCCCCCCGGTCCCCCGTCCCCGTCCATCTTACCACAAAAACAATTTAGAGCCCCAGAGCGGCGGCGACCTCGAACCCCCAGCAACAACAAGGCCCAAGTACCCTGTCCACATCAAGTCGCAGTCCGAGTACATTAGTTACATCATCAGCTCGCTGCCCGCCCAATCCTCCATCAACCAGCTGCGCCGCACTCTCCCGTCGTCGCTTTCAACTCTTTCAACCTTGGACTTGTGTTTCTCACACATCCATCCCCCTTCGCCCACGCTTCACACCCACTAAACGTCGACGACCCGGATATTTCTCTCCTGCCCACCGGCTACCCTCGCGCGCACCCTCTCGCTCCTCTGGCGCGCATATTGACCGAGTTCTGATCCTGCGCCTCCCAGCCTCGACTTGCATCCGCACGTATCCATCCGGTCTTGACTCACGGCTTGGCTTCAGCCTACTTCTGCATCGCATCTCTCTGTCTCTCTCGTATGACGATGCTGTGGCGGCGGCCCGCACCCAAAGTACCTTAAGTTATTAGTAGCCGTTGAACCCTCAACCCAACCTCGCCCGCGCTCGCAGTACAACGCTAGCAACTTGAACTCTTCCCAAAGCCTTTCAACAACAACCGAGCTGGACGATAACTTGCGCTCCAAGTCGTTCACAATCCAACGCCAGCTCGTTACAGCCACTGCCTGCGAAGCTCAAACTCTTTGCTTGTCAGCAGCACACGCCACCAAAACCGTTATATCTCTCCATCCCGTCCCATCTCCACACTTTTGTCCCGGGACATTCCTGCCCACAAAAACGCACCGTTGATGTAGACTTCGGCCCCGAATGGCGACGGCGACCGCAGAGGCCGACTCCAAAGAGTCCTCTGCTCATCCTCATCCTCAACCTCAACCTCAACCTCAACCGCAGGCCCAGACACAGTCCCAGAACTCTGATCCAAAGCCATCCTCTTCTTACGGTTATCTGTTCGGCCCAGACAAGGCTCCAACACCGATTCTCGATGCTCTCCTTCGCGCCATCGCCCTACGCATTGTACGTCCGCGCCCGACACCTCAAACCCTGGCTTCCTCCACCCCGCTCCCACCCCCATGGCCAAATACTAACCGAACCCCGCCTATCTACAGATTCGCGATATTGGCGATAGACATGTTCAAGCCTTGACCCCTCAAAAGCTGGCTGCCTTCTACAAGGCCGTTGGTGGTAACTATGACTGTGAGCCTGAATCCTCACCCCGCGTACAAAGCACCCCATGCTGACAGCTCGTCATCATAGCCCTATTTGTCGATATGCCATTTCCCGCCATATCCTACATTTGGCAGGTGACGGGCTGCCAGCACTCCATGCAGCCCTCCGACAACGATTTCGACGCGCCTTCCGTCCCGGCCTTGACTCTTCGCGGCTTCGTTCGATGGGAGTCGATCGAGATACTGCTGAGCCCCGAGGAACATGTACCTTTCATCCAACAAGCCGTCAAGAGCTGGAACCTGAAGCATCCCGAGACGGGCGAAACTTTTCCCCCAGAACTACCTGCCGATGCTCTGCCCAGCGAGCCAGACGCCGGGATCGAGAAATGGCACAAGAAGTGCGCTGAAAAGCTGAGGAAGGCCGCAGTGCCAGACGAGGAGCCGACATCACCCAAGACTGCCCCTAGTCGTCCAGCAGAAAGAGACGAGCCGAGAGTGAAGGCAGCATACGTGCACGTCCGAAATCCCTACCCTCCGAAGGGATCACCGAAACCCTCACCTCCGCCTCGTGGTCCTCAAGCAGACTACTTTATTCCGCCAGGCCGGCCACCAGTTGCTTACAGCCATGTTCCTGGGGGTCACTCCGCGAATCGGTACCCCCCGTCTCGCCTCAATATTCCCCAGAGGACCCCGGACCAAGATCGATTCCGAGGACAGAACTCTCCTGACGACCGTCGACGCCGTAGCTTCTCTGACTACCCATCCCCTCCCCAGGATCCACTGCACGCCAATGCCGAGCACCTGCATCCCAATCGACCACCCATGCAACCCCGCCGACACAGCCAACCTCGACACTATTCTTCGTCCTCAACGTCTGACTCTGAGGACGCGGCAAGTCCACGATCCAAACGCCGGCCTCATACACATCATTCAAACGAGCCCCCGCCACCTGGTTTCCGTCGCATGGGTGCTCCCTCGGTACCCCAACCGCCACCAGTCACTCGTGTACATCGTGCGGAATTGAGACCAGAAGATGCAAGGCGTCGTAGTATACCAGTCGTAGATGGCATCCGGGAGAAAATTAGTGAGAAAGTGGCGTCTATCCTTCCTACTGGTCGATCACCAGAAAGACATCGAAGCACCTCCGGTCGCCGAAGCGATCCGCCATCTCGCCGTAGCCGAGAGCACTTGCCTTCATCCAAGCTCAACCGCAGTTGGCCTGATATAGCGTCGGAAGACTCGGAGGCTTCGGACTCGGAAGAAGAGCGCCGCCGCCGATTTAAAGCCCGAGAACGTAGAGAATTGGAGGAAAGAGAGCAACGGGAGAGGGAGAGGGCCAGGGAGAGAGATCGCGGTCGAGACCGAGACCGTAGACGCGAAAGAGAAAGAGAGAGAGACCGTGAAAGGGTCCCAGAACGCGAGCGTGACCGCGTCGTAAACTGGGAGAGAGAAGAAGATATGGAGGCCCGCAAGCGAAGAGAACGACCGGTCGTACGGCCTGAAGCGACACGCCGAACGAGCAGCCACGCTGACGTGGATCGCATGCGAGGAAGACCCGAGCCCCCATGGGACCCTCGGGATCCCCGCGATCGGGAACTGAGAGACGATAGAGATAGAAAGCGGTGGAGAGAACGCGGGGAAAGCCCGGTCATCTCTGGCGTTGGGGGACGACAATACCCAGCTCCGCCGATTCGGAACTAATCCCATCACGAGGCGTACTGAGTTTAGCGGGTTATTTTTTGAGCGACTGGAGGAGATTTGGATTTTGGCTGGGTAATTTAGCCGGGTAATTTAGCTGGGATTCAACGGCATTTCCGCTTCCACGTATGTATAACTGTTCCTCTGCAGACTGAAAGTCGGAAGAGTGCACACAGGGCAATGAGACATGAAATCACTACATCGTTTGAGATTTGCAACAATCTCTTGGCTATCAATACAGGTGACAGCTTAGGTACACATACAAGACGCCCAGACCATTCTGGCGGTTGTTTTCATTGCCCTTCCCAATGCCATCATTTTATCATAACTCTCTCCATCTCCAAGCAACCTTGGTGTCTTCCGTCAGAGTTCTTCAAGTCGGATACCTTTCAGTTCCAATCATCGATAATCGCGGTGGCGCGGCGGGGGATTCCACTCATGTACTTGAGCTTGGAGGTCCACTCAACCCCAGTGGGAGGCCAGGTAGGCTCCGGGACGTAGTCTCCTCCATCATCCTCGTCGGCATCGGGCATATCCGAGTCTTTGCTGTCGTAATCAGGCTCATCTTCAGCCTCCTCAACCTCAGTCCCCTCGTCTTCAGTCTCTCCACCCTCTCCCATGTCGTCATCAGAGTTCTCGGGAGGCGTGTTCCACGAGAGATCCGCATGAAGAGTGCCACGGCGTGGAATCGAGCGACTGCGCTGAACCGAGCGCGGAATTGTAGACATCATGTGACCGTGGTCCGAATCGCTGCTGCTGCTCTTGGGGACGACACTGTCATCTCCCTGGTCGGAACACAGGCTCGACGACGAAGGATGAACGTCACCCGCGCCCGACGACTCGTTGCTCTCGGAGACGTCGCCGTCATTGTCATTGTTGAAGTACGGGCTCAAGCTCATTGGCGAAGGGTAAAAGTCACCCAGGTCCGTATAGCTGCTGCTGTCGGAGACGTCATTGTCATCGCCGCAGTCAGAGCTCATGAACTCGTCGCTCAAGTCGAAGAGCGCCTCCTTCTTCTCGTTCTCGCGGACGTAAGCGCGGAAATCCTTCTCAAGGCGCCCGCGTCGAGTGCGGCGGGCGATGGCGTTGTCGTTCTCGTCGTCGTCGGTCCAGTCTGAGCAGCCAGCGAGGGGGGACAGGTCGGGGCTCACTTTCTTGTCCTTGAGCTGGTCGTTCTTTCCCGATTGCTTGGGCTTCAGCTCGGGCTTCGGCTCGGGCTGCAACTCGGTCTGGGTCTCATTCTCAGGCTCCGACAGCTTCTTCAGGAACGTGTCGAGGTCCTTGATGAAGAACTGGAAGTCGCCCAGCTTGTGGCGGTCCTCGAGCTTCGTGGGAATGATCTCCTTGTCGGTGCCGGTGAAAGTGAAAGGATCCTCGATGGACATGCGGATTTTCTCCGAGTCTTGAGATCCTCCATCGGCTTGGCGGTGGCGGCGGCGGTCTTGACGGCGGGCGACGCGGGTGTGGTAGGGGCACATCTCGCCGTTGCGGGTGACGATGCCGGTTGTCTTTTGGCAGAGGGGCGAGGCCGGGCCGCGAACGCACTTGTCGTAGAAGAGAGCGTTGAGGACGCAGCCGCAGGCTGTGTAGTGCTTGTAGACGCGGCGACACATCTTGGGCTAGTGGTACGTAAGGTATGCTGTAGTATTTCTGTCAAGGGGCGAGGGGTGCCTGTTTGGTGAATCGAAACTCCTTTTTTTTTTTTTCTGTCTCTTGGTTCCGTCTGCCTTGCTTCGTACACTGCTCCGTATCTTCTTTAGAGAGTTTTCCGTAGCTAGGCAATGTGTTTCGTTTTGCTGAAGTGAACAAAGTGAAGCTATCGTGAGCAAAGGCCAAGGTGAAGGCTAGCAAGGTCTAGAAGTGGTGAGTTACTTCCCTTTCTAACAAATATTTTTCCACACCTGGTATTAACTTACCTTGGATTTGGCAAAGCCTAGAACAAGACCCAAAAAAAATAAAAAGGAGGGCAGAAGTGAATCACACTTTGTTGCTCTGCCCCTGAAGCAAGTTGGTTCAGCTTCTTCAAGTTGGTGCTTGGATCACCACTGCTGCTCTTTTCTGAAGGTGAAGAGGAGAGTGGTGAAGTGGAAATGGGAAAGGGAAATCGAATTCGAGAGGTGGAAGGCAATAGGGCACAAAGTTGGATATGAGCCCTCTTTTGCGCTCTGAGAACCTTCTCACGATCGGGTGATGCGGGTCCATTGTGACCAAGGGGGCGCTCAAAGGTTTTGAAGATGATATCGTGGTACGTCCGTGAGACGGGGTGAAGCAGAGGACTTCTACTCACTCTATCATTAGGTATTACGTAGAAGAAGTATAAGAAAGATCCAAGACATATCCTCTCTAGGATCAAGGCTATACCCAAATCTCTAGAATTCTGATAACCATGGCCCAACTCTGGTGATGTCTAATACTCAACCCTCAAAGAAGTCAAGTAAGTGAAAGGAGAGGCGATATCCAGCTCCCAAACTGGTAGAACCCATATAGAAAAAACTTCCAGCACCCCTTTCTTGGGGACCAAACCCATCTCAAGATCTCACCTTCTGCCCCCTTTCCAGATCCCCTCCCTGGCTCTCCTCATCTTCCTTACTTGTGTCGTCGCTCGTGACCAGCCCTTGCTGCGTAACATGCTCCTGGTCCAAGCTGTACTTCTTCACCGTCACGCTAATGAGCATGCAGAACCCGGCAAACGCAATCAAGCTGATCCAAATCGCGCGCAGCGCATCGCAATACGCCTCCACCAGCTCCTTCCTCGTAGGGTCGCCCTTTGGCATCCGCTTAATCACCTCCACCACAATCGTCGCGTCGCGCGAATACTCCTCCGCAACGTCCGCCAGCGAGGGGATATCGAGCAACCTATTCCGAAACGCGTTCTGGAAAATGACGCCCGAGACGGCAACGCCGACGGATTGCCCAAACGTGCGCAGGAACGAGTAAAAGGCGGCGGCTTGCCCGTTGAGGGCGGGTTCGCAGGCGGCCTGGATTGAGAGCGCCATGGCGGGGAAGAGCATGCCCGTGCCGATGCCGATGGGGATGTTGAGCCAGATCCAGGCGGGGACGGTGGTGCCGGGCCGCATGAGGCACATGAGGCCTGCGCCGAGGGTCGTCAGGGCCCAGCCGGCCCACAAGGACCAGCGGTACCGGCCTGTGACACCGGCGATGAGGCCGACCGCCATGGCGGATGGTGCGACTGTTAGACTTTCTGGGAGGGCGCCGACGGCGGAGATGACGACGGAGTAATCCTTGACGGCTTGGTAGTAGAGGACTACGAGATGTAAGTTAGCTGTGAACGGTCTCCAAAGTGTTGGGGCTGCCAGGAGAAGGCTTACCAAGGAAGTAGAGAATCGACCAGAGAATCATGCCATGGAAGACAGTCATGATGTAGTTGGCGACCATGGTCCAGTTGCTGAAGATACCCTTATCGATCAAGGGCTCCTGCGCAAACTTGAGCTCCCAGATCCCAAAGGCCACAAGAATGAAGACACCCATGACCATCGGCAGCAGACACCTGAAGGAAGTCCACTCGTACATGACACCACCTGTCGAGATACCGAACAGGAAACTCGTCGAACCCGCCGTGAACAGGAAGCTACCGAGCCAGTCGACCCTCTTGAGCTTGGTCCCTATCTGGCCCGGCACCTTAGCTTGCTTGAGGAAGAAGAAAATCATGACCACGCCGATGGCGATGATAGGGAGGTTGATCCAGAATATCCACCGCCAGGAGATATTCTGCGCGAATCCGGCGCCGATCAGGGGCCCCGTGACGGTACCGACGGACCAGACGACCGACAACAGCGAAAACCACTGGCCCCGCACCGCGAGCGGGACGAGGTCCGTGATGATGACCTCGGTGAGGGCGAGGATCCCGCCGCCGCCCACGCCCTGGATGGTGCGCCCCGCAATCACGACGTGGAAGTTGTTGGCGACGGCGCCGACGATGGAGCCCGCGGCGAAGAAGGCGGCCGAGACGTAGACGAGGGCTTTCCGCCCAAAAATGCTACTCAGCCCGGCGACAGTGGGCTGTAGGACGGCGCTCGCGAGGAGGAAACTCGTGCCGGACCAGAAGGCTTCGAGGGCGGTTCCGCCGAGGGCGACGCTCATTGTCGGGAGGGCGACAGAGAGGGTTGTTGCGTCAAAGGCGACGGCTAGTGCGACGGAGCAAAGGGCACCGAAGGCGAGGAGGAATTCCCTTGAGGGTTTGAAGACGACTTTGCCATTTTGGTCGATTTGTGTGGTTTGTTTCTCCAGCACCACTGCTGGTGTTTCTGTTTGTGTTGTAGTCATTTGTAGAAGGGTGATTGTGTTCAAGATAGGAGGTAAAGAGCGCCAAAACTGGATCTAACTTGTGTTCAACCAGTGGTATATTTCCTCGTTTTGAACAGTGATTGTAAGATGAGTCCTCTTCTACCATCTAGTGAATCAGTGACGGGCCTTTTCCATAGCCTTATATGGCAAAACAGCATGCCCAAGCCAAGGCTAGGTCGGTCACAAGAGACATTTCACCCAACAGGCCCGCTCCGTTGGTAAGCCGTACGCCGGTGCGGCTCAACCACCGTCGAGGCCACGTTGGTAGGGCGCCGTGAATGGCATCATGGACGACCGAGTGCGAGCCGGTCGGCCTATCATTACAAAAGTCCTGATTCACCACCTACGGTACGCAAAGTCCGAGCAAGTCATAGTCCGCCGCCGAGGAGCCAAGTCCGCAAGACACGAGGGTAGTCCGACTGGGAACGTACGACCGGATTAAGAGCCGGCTTAGAGGAAATTGAGATGTTTGCTTGCGCAAGTTTTCTTCCTTCAGACGTGCTGTTGGGTTGCACCGGGTTGAGTCGGCCGATTGAGTATGCCGAAGGGAGCGGGAGGCTGACCGGCATAACGTTCGGGGCGTTGTGGGGCCTAACCCGGCTGAAGGATTCGGTGCGCTGACCAGCACCTTAAAGTTATGGTGCACATAAGTTCTTTTTCCGTACGGATACATTAGTAAAACGATTGCGAAGGGAGACAAGAGTCTCGAGGTAATGGACGAGACAGGATCTGCGAACGATTAGCGGAGAGCGCCATTGGAAGTGATTCCAGTCCACTGCTTCCAATGTCTCAAGCATCATTTAAGGTAGCGCGCCGGATGCTCTCGTAACTTTGCAAGTCGGACTTGTTCAATCGTCTTCGCATCCGGCCCCACCCGAGTCTTACTCGCAGCATCTCGTGATTTATTCGTGTCAGTCTTCTGGGCGAAGAAGAGCTCGGGTGGTGCTGATTTATCTCCTGATCTTCTGCACCCAAGCGACTTTGAGGCGTGCACACGCCCGGCTTGTGGCCGGCTATCTCCGAACCGGCACGGTTATGAAAGATGATTGGTCTGCCAGATCAGAAATCGGGATTTGCATCAAGCTGTCCCAGCTCGGGCTTTTCAGGGACAAGAGGAATTCACCGAGTAGTCGAAAGTTGAAACATTCACCAAAAAAGATGGGTTCCTCTCACAAATGATGTCCGATGTAGTGACTGGGCGACAGACGCCGCGCTTGCTCAAGTGACACCGTGACAGCAGTTCTCGAAGCTTCAGCAATAACATGAGCGCTCAAAACTCGTTTTCGGAGATCGGAATTGATCGACATTGTCAAGGCTCGCTTGTCCGGAAAGTCAATGGGATCACCCTGCCAGCCAGACAGCCGCTTACCCGAAAGACTGGGATAGTGAGCGCCCGCTGTGAAATTTGCCCCGACCCCGAACGGCGTGTGCTGACTGGCTGGGTGTTCTCGACGGCCTTGGGACCTGATGGGCAACGCTCCTCTAACATAAGCCGGTAACGACGAAAGCGATGGTATAACTTCACTGTGCTAAGCAGGCGAGTGCTGTTCGTTCGGTAGAGATGACAGGTCGCTAGCCTCATTGCCGTAGATTTGATTCGTTGACGAACTGGCATATTTCCCCAGATCTCTGTTTGGGCCGCCTTGGTTATCCTAGTAGAATCGTCCGAGTTATGGGGGAAAGTATAATAATCGAAGGTAAATTGCCGACAGCTACAGAGGTACCAGAGGGCAAGAACTAATTGTCAAACTTGTCAGAGAGAAAGTTGTCTGTGGGCGAAATTCTCCGCGCATCCCGGCGGCGTTTTGGCAAATCAAGTCAAATGGGCAATTCCCGAAGTTTTGACACAAGGAAGACCCAGCCACGTCCTCGAATACGAATTTCTGAGAGCGTAATCACTTGCCGCGGGAGCTCACTCTGCGCTTCTTTTGACAAGCTTCATGCTAGCGACGAAAGTGTGCAATATCGAACCGATATGCTCGGTTTTCTTCGCGACCCATCGACGCGGTTTTTCAGTTGGAAATATGCGTCGAAAGGTCGGTTCAACAGGATCCGGAGAAGGCTGCCATGGATCCCTAAGCTCGGGCATTCCTGGTAAAATTGCGCATCCTCGTAAACATCGATGACCCTGACAGATTGACAACGACAGCTGAAAGAAGGACTTGAGCGTGAGAGAGAGGCCTTGAACCCCGCCGGCGGGTCGTTTGTTTGCGGGTTTCTCGGAAAGAATTTGATAGATGTCTTGGCGCCGTGTTCCTGTTGATATGTAGACTTTGAGATCACAGCTGTCTAGACTTGCGGATCACAGTCGCACTCGAGGCCCATATTGCAATGCAGCTAGAAGGCTTTGACGGTGCTTGCACACCGGGCCTCATCCCATTCAGGGTTTCGATAGTGTGTCGGCCAATTTGATCACATTGTTATCAAACTCCTCGCTACACTTGGTCGATGGAAAAAAGGGAGCGCATTGAAGATCCGCCAAAGTCGCCCTCGGACCCTCAGGTAAGAAACCAATAGCGTATAGATGTCAAATGACGTAGACAGGTTGACAGCCCCGAATACGGGATACGGGATAAAGAGAGTTGCCGCATCAGTGCATATTCTGATGCATATCAGTCTGTGAGTCTATCCCAGTATACCGTTAGGCTGGTGACCATTGAAATGGATGAAAGGTGACAGTTCGTTGAAGTCAGAAATAAGCTCGCCGCCTCCCCGACATTGTGGAGAACTGGTAGATCATCGTGGGGGTCCACTAAAGCTGAGAGAGCGTCCCTCGCTTCCACTAGTGCCACTTATATAAGCAAGCTGGTGTCATGTACATGCACCTCAGTGGATCTTAACTGGGAGCTTCGACATCCATCCATACTTGCCCAGGACAATCAAAACGCAACACCAGTGTCACATCCCTCACGGCTCTTGATAGACTGAGAGGAATCTCGTTCGGGCTTCGCCGTAATCGATTCCGCCAGATCAAGTCGTGTGGATCGAGTGAACGCGTCGACGTTCTGTTAGGGCGCACGCAGCTCAGACTGGATAATGATCACCACGCACGATGCCGAACGGGATTCTGTGTCATTCGACGGACTTCAATAATTGGGTTGGAGCCCGTTTCCATCACTAGATTCACTTCAGGATTTTCGACTCTACATCGTAAAGACCGACACCCACGACCGAATTTCCTCTTTGGGAGGCCCACGATCGGATGAAACGATCCCATCAGCCGCGATGACGAATGGCTAAATCTGCTCCACGCCGTCAAGTGTCGCGTGTGTGTGGACAGCCACCCGATAACCAGGCCGTTGAAGCTGGAGATTCAGCAAACACTGATTTGCGTCTGCCGCTCGACTTGTTAGCAGCAATGGAACCCTGTCGACCGAAGTTACCTGCTCCCTGATGTCGAGGGACTAATTAGCCCGCCAGCGGCCCGCAAAGTGTAGAGCCGCTTGGAAGTTGACGGGCTCAGCCCCGCGGAATCCAAAGATCCGCCAAATTCCATGCTTATGGCCGGCCTATCTGCCGTTACTTCAACCTGCTTCCACTCTGGAGCCGAAGTCGGAGCCGGAGCCGAGTGCAGTATGCCGGAGCAAGAACCCTTGCATCAATAGTCAGCGGTAGTCAATACCAACGGCGGCGCGTCATTGCGATCAGACTCTGCCGACTTCTTGGTATGAACCATATACGTTTGGATGTTTAGATTGACAATACTCTCAACGGTTTCTAGTGGCCCGTCACGCAAACCTTTCGCAGGGCAGTCGGTGAAAGTGCCCTACAAGGCCACCACCACGATGAAGCGCACATACGCACACGCAGTTCCTGACACCTGTCTGAGGTGCCATCCATCGACCGGCTTGCCGAAGAGCCGGGTTCTTCCCTACATGATCGACACAAGGACCCCAGCCGCTGTTCCCCTTTCACGGTACATTTCGTTTGCCGTCTCAAACAATGTGCGCACGAGCGGATGGGGCCAACCTTGATCACCATCATCGACGAATCGTCAGGGCTTAGCAGTGCATGAAACAAACCTTCCGAAAGACCAGACAGCATAGGCTACAAGCTGCCCAATGCTAAGACTACCGAGATCGTCCTCCACCAACGGCGGGGTACCGTTTGATCATTTCGAACTCTTGTTATTTGCCAGCGCGTCGAGTTGCTGCCACAGAGTTTCGTAGAGCGTCCCATCGGTGATCCAGCCCCTCCGCCGTTCTTTTTTCGAACAGGCATACAGCATGTTGACTCAGCCTTAGAGGTCCAGTATTCAATGAAGAATATGTGGTTCATCGCTATGACATAGGAGCTTCTACCCCTCCATCCCGCTCACTTTCTCTGTTGTATTCTATCATTGTGACTCGATAATCGGCCTCGGAAACTTATGCTTTTGTTCCGAAAACTTATGAAAAAGAGCTTGACCCCTCACAGCCCCCCTTCGGAACGATCACCTACCGCTTGTTCTACAAACCTGCTTTGCAGTGCCAACACTGCCCAATACGATTATGGTGAACACGGGAAAGCCTTCGGGCGGTTGCAAGCTGTGCAGAGCCAGGAGGATCAAGTGCGATGAGGGGAAGCCATTCTGCATGAGATGCAAGAAGTCGCGGCGGCAATGTCCAGGTTACCGAGATCCGTTCGAGGCCAACATTCGCGACGAAACGCAGGCGACCATCAAGAGGTTCAAAAAGTCGAGAGGCGAGGAGAGTTCCGACGAGGAAGGCAAAGACATTGCGCCCGTTTGCAACAAGCAGTGCTTGAAGACGGTTGCTGGTCCGAAATACAAAACGTTCGATTATTCGAATCCCGCCGCTTTCCCTTACCACAATGACGACGATACAACCGAAGAAGACGAAGACATTCCAGCATCTATGTTCAATTCGCTGGATGAGCAGGCCTCTTGCTACTTCCTTTCGGAATTCATCATTGTCCCGTTTACGCCCACGGCCCGAGGGTACTACCGCTTCCTCCCTCGGTTCCTCAGCGGAACGAACGTCTCCAAATGTCTCTCTCAAGCTTACAAGGCTGTCTCTCTGGCTGCTTTGGCCAGCCGACGTACGGTCAATGCCAGTGCTGCTCAGTTTCACGCACAAGGTCACTATCTACGGGCGGTCCGGGCCGTCAACAAAGCTATAATGGACCCTGGAGAGGTGCTCAATGATCAAACTCTAGGAGCCGTCCTGATGTTGGCCTTCTACGAGGTAAGTCTGTTGGTCCTTTTTTTTTTTTTAAAAAAAAAAAAACCTAAAAAAAAACCTAAAAAACTACAAGCTAACAAGTGACAGATCTTGACATCTTCTCGAGACTCTATCGCCGAGTATACGAACCACATGAAAGGTGCGGCAATCATTGTCAAACTCAGGGGCCAAAAGGGACTCGAGACACCGGAAGGCGAAGAGATGTTTGCAATCACCCGAAACCAGTGTCTCTCTATTCACTGTCTCCCAAACTCCCCCGAGGTGTCCGAATTCACGTGGCTTCTGCACCACGAATGCCGGGGTCGGATGCAGCATGCTATCGCTAGCATGGACATCCAGAGCAGTCAGATCCGACAAGACGTTGATCGAGTTCTCGGAGCGGGTGACCGCAAGCCAGAGACAATTCAGAAGGTACTCGATGCTCTCAAGCGTGCTCAAGCGCTGGAAGCCAAATTTCGCAAACTCAACAACGATCCAAGCCCGCAGTGGAAAGTCGATACCGTGGAGTGGATACTGGAGCGATCCGACGACGAACTCGATACGACGCACACTTTCCCAGGGCCTGTGTACGGGTTCTTCAACTTGCCTCTCGCAATCTTGCACGTCGCCACCTGGTGCTGCCATCTGATGCTTACCACGACCATTCTGCGGTGCATGGCCTGGCTCGTGTCTCCCGACGACTACCGGATGGGCGAGGAGTATGAAGAGCTGAAACGCTCGGCTATCCTCCGCATCGAAGATACCATCGCTTCGACCCCTTTCTTTTGCAAGTGGAATGGCTACGGTGTGGTTGTGGCTCAGTTCCCATGCGGCAACACCAAGCCAGATGACCCTTTGAAGGGTGCCGCTGGACTGATGGTTTTGTGGCCCATGGTCACAGCCTGCAGCAGCGACTTTGCGACTCCCAGACAGAGAAGGTTCTTAAGGGGTCGTCTCAAATATCTGGCAGAGGTTGCTGGCATCAGGCAAGCCAACGTCTTCTACAACGTAAGCAGTAGATCATGTCTCGACGACGATAACGAATGCTAAAACTTGACAGATGCACGATATATCTTCTCCATCCCGAGAGATCGAGCGAGACCGGAGAACCGGCGTTCATTCATCTTCTGGGGCGGACGCCTTGCTTAGCATGCCCTTCTGATCACACACATACATACAGACGAGATGAAACGGTCATTTCCTTCCTCCAGCGAGACGAGACCAAGCGACTCTTTCAACTTTCCATCTCCTTCATTCGAATCACATACTTTTGCAGCGTCAGCGTCAGCGACTTGCACATTTTTCTTGGACTTCAAACTGTACAGAATATCTTTTCACGTTTCTACATACGACTGTTACGACCAAAGTTGCATTTGGTTCGGTGTACATCATCCGAGAGGCGGCCTCTGGAGGCTCCGTCTCCCGTGCGGTGTTGGTTTTCCAAAAGACAGATGGGGGTTTTTTTTTCTTTTTTTCTTTTTTTCTTTTTTTCTTTTTTTTTTTCTTCTTCTCGAGGTTCTGGGTTAAGGGAATTTCTTTCAAATCATCAAGCGCTCGTTTATATCTTCATTTTATTCATTACCTTTCAACTGCAAGCGGGAAGCGTGGAATTTGTCTTGGCGTATTTCTTTTCGTCTTTCTCGAGCAAATTGATTTGGGCGGGCTGGCTATGCTGGGAAAGGGTTGGTCTTAGATCACCGGGTACGACTTGACGATGATTCGCATGAGTTTGATGTAGGGTTTATTTCTTTGTTACCATCCAGAAGACTGAGATTCCTCAGAAAGTTACAGATGAACATACTTTGCCCGAGACATATCCCACGCGTGACGCTCCAAGTTCTGTCTCATTCTAGTCCCAAATGAACGACGCGTAAACCAACATGAAAAACCACATGGAAAGGCGTGCCCGCGGAAAACAACGTTCCAGGGCGCCGACAATTTCTCCTATCCAACAACGATGAAATGAACTGCACGTCACCAACATTCGGCGATATCCTGCCACGACTCTCTACCTCCCACGCCGCCCAACACCGATCCTCTCCTCCCTCGTCCGTCCCCCACGACCCCCATCCCCCGGCGTAGGCGTAGTCTGCACCCCGCTGCCGCCGCGCCCGCCCTGGCCCCTCTGCGCCCTCGTCATCTCCTGCTGCCTCCGAAGCAGCTCCCGCTGCTGCACCTCGTCGTACTCCAAGCTCTCGTCAACGTCCACGTCCGCCGTGAGCATACTTTCGTCGTCTAGGCCCTGTCGCTGCATCTGTTGCTGTTGCTGGAGGCGTTGCATCTGTTGCAGCTGGTGGATCTGAGCTTGCGTGTACCTCTGCTGCTGGGGATGCTGCGGCGATGACGATTGCTGTTGCGGTACGGGTGAGGAGAAGGGGTGCTGCTGCTGCTGCTGCTGTTGCGCGGCCAGGACGGCTTGGTGTCGTTGTTGTTGTTGCTGTTGCTGGGCTTGTTGCTGGGCCTGGACGAGGACCTGCCGTTCTCGGACGATGGCTTCGCGGGCGCGGCGGTCTTCGTAGGAGGCAATGTCCTCTGCCGTTATGGCGAGGGTTGTTGCGGGGCGGCGGAGCATGTTTTGTGTATGTGTGTGTGTGTGAGAGAGAGATGGGGCCGGTGTTTTTCTGCTTCTGTTTCGCGCGGCCTTTCTTTGCGTTGTGTGGCGGTAGGTTTTGACCGGTGATGCCCGAAGCGGGGGATCAAAGAGGCGAGTAAGTGAGTAAGGTGAGTGACAGGCACCCTGTTTGAGTTGGGCGCGGGATTGTGGGGGCGGGAGGTGATTTAGAGAGAGAGAGAGAGAGAGAGAGTGTGTGTGTGTGTGTGTGTGTGATGAGATGTGATGGGATAAGGTAAGATGTGATGAGTGATGTGATGCCGGTGGATGATGGAGCTGTAGCCTAGCGGGAGGAGGGAGGTCTGCCTCGATCCTTTCTTCGAGATGAAGGGTAGTAGATTGACGTCCCGGGGCTGGGATTTCGGGAGCGTTGTATTTCGGGAGGAATGACAGTTCGTAAGAGGCGATGGTTGATAGCCTAGAGTCGTGGAGTGTAATGAGTGATGGAGTGAGCGTCGGATGAGTCCCGTCAGGGTGAGTTCGCGGCACAGGGGGACAGCTGAAAGACGACGACAGGCCTGAATAGTGCAGCACGAGGCGGTATTTCTGCAACGGGATGCGATGCGATGCTATGCAAGGTACGGAAGTACGTAAACTCGGTGAACGGTTCGTGGGGGGGGGGGGTGGTCTCTCTGGCCGAAAATATCGTGGGTCGTCTGGAAGAGGC